>ONZH01006062.1:0-19484 GCA_900303285.1 Rhinella marina
GGGACGAATACGAGGGCAGCCCCGCATGAGATTTCGAAAGCCTCGGTCTCTACCAGCTATAGGCAGATCTCCAGCTAGCATTTGGAGATGTGACGTTGAGGCTTGGATGTGTGGGTGGAATGTATTTCCTCTGCGCTCCAGCGTCTGTGTAAAGACACTGAACGCTGCGCTGGGACATTGGTGGACACGTGGAGGATCGTGGAGCGAAGGTGTTTTCCGCGGGAGGCGCTCTGCCGGTCCTGCAGGGTTGACTAGCAGGGCACGAACGTGGAGTACAGAGGGAAGAAGGAGCAGTGGTGTGACCCGCAGGAGGTGGTGACGGCCTTGGTTCCATTGAGTGGGGTGTTTAGCACTATATGCCTGCGCATGCTTGGTGGTTGGCTATAGTGTGGCACCCCTCTGTCCTGGTGTGGCACAGGTTGCACACCACAGTCCGTCGGTCACCTACTTTCTTTAAAAGAACCTCCAGACTTCGAAGATCTAGGCCTGCCACGGAGCTTCACTACGTGGAACAGTTTGCTACCTCGATGCATCCAGCTCTGGCCCTGCTTCTCCTCTGGCCACACCCACTGCCTCTTACAACCGTTCTGGTGCAGCACTCGCCTCCGCCTCAGACAGCACTGGTCTTTCACCTCGGCAATATCAACCCAGCTTGGGTCAGTCACCTCGTCATCCTCCGATTCCTCAGTCTGCTCCCCCCTCGGATTTCCTCCCTGACAACAACTTCACCACTGTCTGACAACCGTGTCTCCTCATCGTCCGACACCTCTTTACAAACTTCTTCCACTAACTCAACATTGTCATCATCATCATCATCACCCACAGACTGCGACAGTTGGAAAACTTGGGCATCGGGAACGAGGTCAGCGGCAACCTGAGAAGTGGTTTGTGGACTCTGGAAGGGTCCAGAAAAACAGTTCCTGAGAGTATGCCGGATCGCATTCCAAATTTTCCTGGGAGGGGGACTGGGGAAGAGGTTGAGGTGGAGGAGCCAGAGGAGTGCTCCCTTGGGTAATGTGGGTGGACTGCGTGGAGACTGACTGGTGGACAAATTACTTGAAGCATTGTCTGCAATCCACATCAGCTGTCGCACTTTTTGGTTTCAACAGTCCTCTACCACGTGTCCCTGAAGTTAAGACATGAAGCTAGGGAGTAGTCTGGGCTTCCCTCTCCTCATCAGCATACTGTCTCACCCTGCCCAGTATCACGCCTCTCCCCCTGCATAATTGAATGCCCTCCCACACCCTTACCCGGTCAACATTTTTTGTAAATAGGTGATGATAAAAAAAAAAAAAATTAAGTCGGTAGAATTAAGTGACGTACAGAAAGGTCACCTGACAGATTATACGGATTGAGCCGTTCTGAAATGTGACACAAAGAAAGTACACGCAGCTGAGTAAAGGATTTGTATCACTGAGCTGAAAAAACTGAAAAAATTATTTTTTTATTTTGTTTTTTGGGAACTGACGTGCAAGAATACGGTAAACTGACTGACAACCTGTAAGGTGGCTATTTAGTCTGCACCCAACAAATGTCCACAGAGAGTTTTAGATCAAGCGGTAGATGATATTGTAGCAAATGACTTGGTTGTATTGGGTGACGTACAGAAAGTGTTCACTGGACATATAACGGATCGGAGCGAATGTGCTGAACTGTGACACACAGAAAGGACACAAAGCTGAGTTAAAATGGATTGTTCACTACCTAAAACAACTGAAAAAACTAATTTTTTTTTATTTGTTTTTTATATTTTTTTAAAAATGTTTTTTTTGGGAACGTGACGTGCAGGAACTATGGTAGAACTGACTGACACCCTTTAACTGGCTATTTAGTCTGCGACCCAACAAATGTCGACAGAAATTTCTGGATCAACGGTAGATGATATTGATAGCAAATGACTTGGTGTATTTGACGTACAGAAAGTGTCACCGACAGTATAACGGATCGAGCGAAGTGGCCGAACTGTGACACACAGAAAGGTTACCACAAACTGAGTAAATGATATGTATCACAAGCTAAAACAACTGAAAAACTAATTTTTTTTATATTGTTTTCTAGATTTTTTTTTAGTTTTGTTTTTTTGGGAAAGTGACGTGCAGGAACTATCGTAGACCTAACTCACACCCTGTTAATGGTGGCTATTTAGACTGCGACCCAGACAAATTTCGCACAGAGATTTTTGGGATCAAGCTATATACGTTGCAGCAAAAGACTTGGTTGTATTCAGTGACATACAGAAAGTGTCACCTGGACAGAAAATACGGATTGGAGTGAGTGTGCTGAACTGTGACACACAGAAAGGTTACACGCAGCTGTGTGAAATGGATTTGTATCACTGAGCTAAAACAACAAAAAAACTAATTTTTTTATATATTTTGTTTTATATATTTCTTTTTTAGTTTTGTTTTTTTGGGAACGTGACGTGCAGGAACTATCGTAGACCTAACTCACAACCTGTTAATGGTGGCTATTTAGACTGCGACCCAGACAAATGTCGCACAGAGATTTTTGGGATCAAGCTATATACTTTGCAGCAAAATGACTTGGTTGTATTCAGTGACGTACAGAAAGTGTCACCTGGACAGAAAATACGGATTGGAGTGAGTGTGCTGAACTGTGACACACAGAATGATTCCACGCAGCTGTGTGAAATGGATTTGTATCACTGAGCTAAAACAACAAAAAAACTAATTTGTTTTAATTTTTTTTTTTTTTGGATTTTTGTTTTTTTTTGGAACGTGACGTGCAGAAACTATCGTAGAGCTAACTGACACCCTACTGACGGTGGCTATTTAGACTGCGACCCAGACAAATTGTTGCACAGAGATTTTTTGGGATCAAGCTATACACGTGACAGGCCAGCAAAAGACTTGGTTGTATTAAGTGACGTACAAAAAGGTGTCACCTGGACAGAAAATAGTGAGTGTACTGAACTGTGACACACAGAATGGTTCCACACTGCTGTGTGCAATGGATTTGTATCACTGAGATATAACATTAAAAAAAAGGGGTTATATATGGCGATAGCCTGCACTACTAGTGCCAGCCAGCCAGCCAAGTCAGGAGACAAAAAAAAATTTCTTGTAGCCCTTAGAAGGGCTGTTGGGTTCTTTGTGGGTGATTCCTGCCTAACAGAGAACTAAATGCAGGCCCTAACACTGTCCCTGAAACGCAGCAGCTCTATCCCTAACTACATCCAGACGGCATCTGAGCCGAGCACCGCGGCCAGTCAGTAGTATATTCCAGGGTCACCTGATCAGGCCAGCCAACCCCTGCTATCGACATGTTAGGGCCCCACGTGATGCTGGGTGTACCGCAGAGTCTCCTGGCTTGTGATTGGCTGAGTTTATAGGCACCAAAAAAGCACGATGTGGAAGTTGCCATTTCCTCGAGCATGGCGAGATACTCGTCCTCTAAGAGTCCAGGTATTTCCATCATATGGGGTTGAGTTGGAAGGATTTAACAGCAAATGGGAGGAAGCGTGTCATTTATGCTCAATGTCTTTTCTGAAACTGCTCATCATGGCTAATGACTCCTCATTGGAGGAGTTAGATAAGGAGATTATCTCCACAGAAAATCTGATTAAGCAACAATTGAATGAGGAGGAACTGACAGTACTGAAAAAAGAACTGGATGAAGCATACATCTCATGGGAAAAACAGATAAAGGATCAGAAGTTGAAAAAATTCCAACGAGACTTACAGGACTATTACACCAATCAGATCTACAGGTGGAAAAGACGAGGTATTGAACCGAGAAGCCGTAGCTCCTCCATGTCTTCATTGGTGTCCATTGAGGGAGAAAACAACCCGACGGGGACACAAAGATCTGATGGAAGGAAGATGGCACGTAAACGTAAGGATGAGGCCCCATCCAGAGCTTCAAAGCGCCCTCAGACCGAACGGTTTCAGGTAATTAATTTATCTAAGGTGGTGTTAACCCAGGCTCAGGAGGAAGTTCTGAGCCTTGGACTTAATTTTATACCTGAACACTGATTTGATCTTTTCACAGCAATCAAGGATCTAAACTTGTTTGCGCGCAAGCTCGTTTTTAAGAAGTTTTATAATAAACAGGTGGTGGGACCCACTTTTGACACTGAGAGGGAACAGCAGGCAGTATGGATTTTGCAGGAGTTAATGGAGGAACAGGAACATCCTAAAGAGGTAAGCAGGCTACCCAACTCCATTATACCCAAATCCAAGAAATTCCCCCCATTCTCTATGTATCCCAACATAGAGATGTTTGTTAGACTTGTCACTGAAGATCTTAAGCATATCTCACGAACTCCCGAGAATAGTAACCTCACTAGGGAACAAAGGGTAGCCCTTAGCGAGTTGAAGAAATTGGAAGGAGCTGAGATAAAACCGGCTGACAAAGGTGGGAACATTGTCATATGGCCTACAGTCCAATATGAAAAAGAGGCCTTTCGCCAATTAAGGGACGGCAGTTACTATAAAAGACTCACATATAACCCTCTTTCCAAATTCCAGGAAGAACTGCAAGCCATTTTACAACGAGCAGAGGATATGGGGACCATTACACGACGCAAGAGAAATTGCTTATGGTTGGCATGTCCAACAATTGCCACCCTATATCTTCTACCGAAGATACATAAGGATAACAAGTGCCCACCGGGACGTCCTATTGTATCTGGTCGAAATAACATGAGTGAACCGGCATGCAAGTTGATTGATTCGGTGTTGCGTCCACTGGTGGAGAACCTGCCGTCATACCTGAAAGATACCAATGATGCCCTGAGGAAATTGGATGGGGTGCAATTAGAGGAAGATATGCTGATTGTAACCTGTGACGTCGAATCATTATACACTTCCATTAGACATAGGGATGGGATTGCAGCGGTATCCCATTTCCTACTTTCCTCTATGTTACCAGGTGAATTTTCCTCCTTTATTTTGGAGTTATTGGAGTTCGTTCTGACACACAATTTTTTTCTTTTCAAGGGCCTCCTCTACCTGCAGCTCCAGGGGACAGCTATGGGGGCGGCCTGTGCGCCGTCCTATGCTAATCTGTTCCTGGGGCTGTGGGAGAGGAGTATCTTCTTGACTGAACCGGCTAAACATATTGAGAAAGTCCATTTATGGTCCAGGTATATTGATGATATCCTGATGATCTGGCAGGGATCACGGACAGACCTGGACCAGTTCATGGATGGCCTCAATCAGAACGAACTCAATATCAAATTAACATACAAAGTTGGTAGTAACAACATGGACTTTCTGGATATTTTATTGCAGGTGGACGACAGGGGCTTCATCCAGACGGATATATTTCGGAAATCTACGGCAGTAAATAGCCTGTTGCATGCAACATCTTCACACCCTCGATCATTAATACGGGGAATTCCGGTTGGTCAGTTCCTGAGGCTACGACGGATTTGCTCCAAGGACAATGCCTTTGAGAAACGTGCACAGGAATTGTCCCAGCGATTTATGGATCGTGGATATCACACTCATGATGTACAATCCGGATATCTACGAGCAAAGAGGACGAAGAGGCAACATATGTTACAACAGAACCCCCGGAAAAAAGAGACGATGGAACAGATGGCGAGATTCATTACAGCATTTAACTCCGGCCATGAACAACTCAGAAAAATTCTGACAAAATACTGGAGTGTTTTGCGCTCCGATCCAAGTCTAAAACAATATTTGCCTACGAATCCATCAATTACCTTCAGAAAGGAGCACAACTTGCGGGACATATTAGTCCACAGTCACTACCGTGGCAAGAGTTTCTCCCAGACATTTGACTCTAAAGGCCCAAAATGGGGCTGTCGCCCATGTGGCAGATGTGTAGCCTGCCCAAACATTTTGAGGACTGAAACATTCCAGGATAGTGCTGGGAAGAAATCCTTTAAAATCACACACTCAATCACGTGCTTCGACTGTGGGGATAGTATACATGGCAAGTTGTCCATGTGGACTCAGATATGTCGGTTTGACATCACGGGAGTTAAGAAGACGTACACGTGAGCATGTCCTGGGAATCTTGGCTGCGGCAGACGAAGAGGATCCATCCAAATTGAAGACCATACCCCGTCATTTCAAAAGTCATCACAAATGCGATGGCTCTCTTCTAAAGGTAAGAGGGATTGACCGAGTTTTGATTGGTGAGAGGGGGGGTGAATGGAAGAAAATTCTTGCTCAACGGGAGGCAAAGTGGATTTTCACGTTAAATACGGTCACACCATATGGTCTCAATGAGAATCTCAGCTTTGCCCCCTTCCTATAGGAATTGGTTTAAATACATTCATTGAGAGTCCACCATACATCATACGGGACCAAGTGCAATATAGTGATATTAATAGAAGTATATTCCTTACTTAAATGCCTATCTTGTTTTTATGTCCGGCCCATTTTTGGGTTGCTTGTTAGGACTTATGTTTTTAATTGGTTTTTATACTCACATGTTGCCTTTCTTTACAGTTAAAAAGCTGCTGATCAGTTGTATAACCTATGAATACTGGCATGCAAATTATGGTCTCCCCCTTTTTCCTTTTCTAATAAGACCTTGGACAATGGAATAAAATTTTGATGCCCTATAGAATCAGAACAAATATTTAGGTGGTCGTGACCAAATTGATTATGAGGTATTGAATAATTTTTTATAATCATAAATATTTAATTTGCACCTTCACCGTGTGGCACTTGGTTGCACTTGCACTTTATTCACTTTTATGTATAATAATATATAATATATATATATATATATATATATATATATATATATATATATATATATATATATATAATATATATAATTTTTTTTTTTTACATGTCACTTAAGCTTGTATAGTATATAATTATTATATATGTTGGTTAGTGCACAATGAATTATGTATTTATTTATTTATGTATTATTAATTTATGTACAATATTGGTGAACGTATGGTGTTTTGTTTTGGTTTTGTATCATGTATAATATATTATGAATTTACGATCATTTATATACACATTAGGTTTGCACTAGATATATACATATTTTTTTATTTCACTGTCAGATTTGTTAAATTTTGCACATTATCGATACCTACCATGTTTAGGGTAATACACAAATTTCATACAATTACACATATTTAAACACATAGAAAGTGAAATATGATACAACATTTTGGCGTCCCTATATATGCGTTTCAGTGTGGAACACATCGGCAGACCACGTGATCGTATATCTCTGTAGCAAGTATAAACCGGGGGATGTCATCTGTTCAAGGCAGATATGGTCATGTGATCGCACAAAGTCTCGAATATCGCGAGATTTTGGATAACACTGGCCAAAGGGGGAGAATAAGGTTAAAACTCAAAAGATGTGATATATGATGTTTCCATCCACATAAAGAAAGGTTATTTGTACATGTTATGAGGGAAATTATGATTCATAAAGGCTGTAAGCTGAGGAATGTAGAGCCAATGGAGATACACTTCCTGGGGGTGGAACAGGAAGTGATGTCATGCGTTCCACAGTGGAATGCAAGTTTGGCACATGTGAAATCCATTTTTGGAGTATAAATAGGACATAGGACAGGTGAGCATCAGACTCCCTGAAGAAGCCAGAGGGTGAAACGTACGTCGGGGTCACGGTTCAACTGGTGGGTACCATGATATATTGTATTACTTTATCACTTTATTATTGCTATGATGGCAGTGATCTCCATTGGGTCTATATTGCACTTGCACTTTATCACTAAAGTCGATTAATTGTAGTTTTTTGCATCAGGATACTATTTATCCTCTGCATTTGTATTAACATGCCTAATATGTTCAAGCGATTATGTCTATAATATTTGGTACTTAGTAATTGGCACCAGTTGTCCGTTATTTGTGCTGTTCCTATCCTTCACTCATGATTTTAGTTATATTTTAGATATTATGTGATTATGTGAATTAATAAAGATATGTTATTTTAGCACAATTGTGTGTTGGTATTGCTTGTTTTTCGGGGCTATTACACAAAGCTGAGTAAAATAGATTTGTATCACAGAGCTAAAACAACTGAAAAACTAATTTTTTTTTATATTTGTTTTTTTATATATTTTTTTTAATTTTGTTTTTTTGGGAACGTGACGTGCAGGAACTATGGTAGAACTGACTGACACCCTGTTAATGGTGGCTATTTAGTCTGCGACCCAGACAAATGTCGCACAGAGAATTTTCTGGATCAAGCGGTAGATGATATTGATAGCAAATGACTTGGTTGTATTGTGTGACGTACAGAAAGTGTCACCTGGACAGTATATACGGATCGGAGCTAATGTGCTGAACTGTGACACACAGAAAGGTTACACGCAGCTGAGTAAAATGGATTTGTATCACTGAACTAAAACAACTGAAAAAATAATTTTTTTAAAATTTTTTTGTTTGTTTGGGAACGTGACGTGCAGGAACTATGGTAGAACTGACTGACACCCTGTTAACGGTGCTTATTTAGACTGCGACCCAGACAAATGTCGCACAGAGAGTTTTCTGGATCAAGCTGTAGATGATATTGGTAGCAAATGACTTGGTTGTATTGTGTGACGTACAGAAAGTGTCACCTGGACAGTATATATGGATTGGAGTGAGTCAGTGCTGAACTGTGACACACAGAATGGTTCCACACTGCTGTGTGCAATGGATTTGTATCACTGAGATAGAATAATAAAAAAAAAAACAGGGTTAGATATGGCGATAGCTGCACTACTAGTGCCAGCCAGCCAGCCAAGCCAGGAGGCAAAAAAAAATTTCTTCTAGCCCTTAGAAGGGCTGTTGGGTTCTTTGTGGGTGATTCCTGCCTAACTGAGAACTAAATGAAGGCCCTAACACTGTCCTTGAACGGCAGCAGCTCTATCCCTAACGACATCCAGACGGCATCTGAGCCGAGCGCCGCGGGCAGTCACTAGTATATTCCAGGGTCACCTGATCAGGCCAGCCAACCCCTGCTATCGACATGTAAGGGCCCCACGTGATGCTGGGTGTACTGTAGAGTCTCCTGGCTTGTGATTGGCTGTGTTTATAGGCGCCAAAAAAGCACGATGCGGAAGTTGCCATTTCCTCGAGTATGGCGAGATACTCGTCCGAGCTGCGAGTACTTACGAGTACCCTAATACTCGAACGAGCACCAAGCTCGGACGAGTATGCTCGCTCATCTTTACTTACAATCCATGATTACATTTGTCCTTAGCTCAGATTCTGCTTTACACAGTGAAGGCTCCTTCTGAAAATGACCCATGAAGAGTGAAGCAAGTGAAGCATCTGTATTATATCTGAGATAATGCCTGGTTATTTTTAGCAGAACAGTGCCACAAGTGCAGGAGTAGTTAGGAAACTGACTCAAGGGAATCTCCCTGGCGATCTGGAGGAGAGACTAAAAGCTATAATCATGATGGATAGTGGTATAATTAAGCTGTAATGTCAGTGGGATTGAATGCAGGACTTACATAATGGCTTCTCACTGCAAGATAAATGCAGGCCTAAATCTAACGTGTTTATGGAAAATAAGCGGTGTCTAGAGATCATCAAAATGCTTTATTTTCTCCGCGAAAATAATCACAAGTCCTCCAAGAATCACTTCCACCACTACTGTTGTTTGCAGGGACTAAACTTTTATCAAATATTTATCATCTGCTGCCCATTGCTCAGAGGGAGGTTTCGGCATTTAATTAGAGGCCTATGTTTCAAATGGAAAATTGAGTGTTTTAGCGCTATAGACGACATCTTTACTCAGTAGCAAAATGCATATTTAGACCCTATAATGAAAGACGTGAAGAAAAAGAAAAAGACAGATTCAAGTCTTTTTAGCACTACAGGGGATGGGGGCTATTTGCCTTGAATATGAACTAGGCTACAGCTGTGTGAACAGCGTGCTGCTTATTCATATTCAACCCATGAAGGTACCTTGGAACATTCATGTAACTTCAAACACTGGCATCAAGCATTAATTTTATATGAAATGTCGGATACTGAACTTTTATGTACTAGTTGTCCTAGTTTGCGCCAAGAATCTTGATTGCTTCAGCTTATGATAGCAGAATAAACCTGGTGATGTTATTTTCAGATGTCACATACTTTGTCCTTTCACCTTTTTTTTCTCCGATTATTTGATATGGTTTTACTTACTGTATTGTGAAGACTCTGTGGTATTCATATTGGCCCTCAAAAGGAAGTTGCTGAAGCTGTTCAGGAAAGATGGCAGACTGTGAGGGCCCTCATTGTTGTACCACACCTGGACACCAAGAGAAATAGTCAGAACTTATTAGGAAACAGATCCAGGAAGGGATAGGTAATATAATGTATAGAGTCTAAAATCTATTGCAGTATGTTAGCTAGTATAGCATGTCTAGATATCGCTTAGTTCAAAAATAATACCCCAAAATGAATGGTTAACCACCATTGTACAAGTAACTATATGAAAAGGGCTGTCCCACCCAGACATATGACAGTTGTAGGGGGGCAGCCCCACTCTTAACCCCTAAAAGATAAGAGAGCAAAACCACTAAACATCTAAGCAGCTACTGGACATCTGAATGGCCACCATGTTATACTACAATTTCCCAGCAGAGGCCGCTTCAGGGAAAATGATCAGGTGAGGGCATTCTCCCGCCAAAAAATCATCAGTTTGCCATGGAATCTTAACAGCTAGACCTATGCATAGCAGAAGTTCCCATATTAAAGTGACCCTCCAGTTCAAGAAAAAAAATTAAGGAATGAACCGAATACTTGGTACATGGTGCCCTCCTTTTCTGTTTTTAGCTTAAGGCCCATCAAGATGGCTGCCCTGCTTCTCAGAATGCTTGATGCATACTGTGCATGTGGTAGTCCAAGACACTTCTTGCTAATTTTGGATTGGCCAATCCCAGAGCAGGGCTGGACATGTAGGAAGTGTCTTGGGCTACCAATTCACAGTGTCCATCGGGCAGTCTAAGAAGCCGTGTGACCATTTTGGATGATAGAAGAGGATCCGGAAATGAAAAGGAGTGCTCTATTTAAGTGTTCTGTTCATTCCTCAGTTGCGGTCTCATGCACTGGATCGTATTTTGTATCTGTGTCTGATACACATTTTTTGCGAATTGCACATGAACCCATTCATTTCTATGGGTCTGCAAAAAATATGGACAGCACACAGATGTCATCCAAGTCCTGTGCACATCCGTGTGGCCGTTCTGGCAAACCCGTGGTTTGTGGACTGCAAAATGGATACGCTCATGTGCCTGAATCCTAATGTGAATTGTTTTTCTTGCAGGGTCGCTTTAGATTGTCTATAATGGCTAAACATAGTTTTTAATTATTGTCCAGTTAACAATAAGAGCATATTTAACAATTTTAGACTGACAAGTTAAAATACACAAATTAATTTAAAAAACAACTTTATTATAGTGTAGCATCTGTTATCTGTTTTTCTTACAGATTCAATTACCATTCATTATTACACTAATACTATATCATAACTGAGAATTTACAACAGTTTTTTGCCAAGCATATTTCCCAACAGAACTGAAGGTAGTCTAGAAATGAAATGAATGAACTTTTGTAGAAACTAAATAAAAACATAAAAAGCAGACAGATATTTTCCAAAAAGTCCCTTGAAGAAAAAGCAGATATTGTGAAGACCCCTTGAAATAAAAACATTTCATTACTAACTATATCACAGAAGTAAAAAAAAAAATTAAAAAAAAAAAAAAAACGTTCCTTAGACTGAAGGGCATCATCTTGGCTAGTATTTCTTTTTTATATTACCTTGCTCAGAGTCAGGTTTTCAGACACTGGTAAAATACTTGTGATCTGTGATTTAGAAATGCCAAAACTCCATCCTCCATACCTACACAAAAACATACACACAAAGCGTTCTCAATATTATCACAGTGATATTATAATTATCCCCAATATCCCTCTCAGTTTCATAGCAGTGAAAGGTGAGCAAGTCATGCAAGTCCGGCCATTATGGGACTTCGTAAAATAGCTAAGCCAGCATTCGCTATTTTTAGAGGTCCCATAGCAGTGAATGATGGGTGGCTGCACATGCCCGGATGGCTCTCCCTTTATTTCAGGGCACTATTCTGGTGATAGGAGTGAGTCCCAGAGATGGGACCTGCACCTATCACATATTTATGACATATTCTAACTTTATGCCATAAATGTCCCAGATGGGAATACCTTTTTAATGGAATTGAGCTGCAATACCAGAAACAACCTACGGACAGATGTGGGTTAAATGTAGCCCCCTTCATAGCATTTGATATTTTAGTCTTTAAAGGGCTTTGCCAAGTTATTAACTTATCCCATATCAACAGGATAGGGTATAACTAACCGACTGATGGTGGTTCAACCTCTGGGACCCCCACCAATCGCAAGAACAAGGTTCCCGTTACCCCATCCTGATGGCCCACAGCAGACCACCCACATTCTAAGGATTGGTGGGGGTCCCAGCATTCAAAGCCTGACTGATCAGTTAGTTATCCCTTATGAAGTGTGAAAATGGAGCCTCTGATCATTTGGAATCTATTGAGTCTGATAAAAGTATCCTGACCTATGTATATATTTAATAATGTCTCTGGCGTAATTGTTTGAGACCTTGTCCATTTCTGTTTGATGAAATGAACAAAGTGGTGTGGAATATCTGTGGAAGACAAATTTTATCTGATAGACTAAGCAAAGAGAAATGTCTGAAATGTGTACAAGGTATTATACCATTTATCTGATGACCTGAAAATGAACAAAAATATCTGTTTGGAAATGTGGGTACAAAAGAGTTAGCATTGTCTATCAAGGTTATCTTGGGATTCTGATTTATTGCGGATTTGGGAATTGGCCACCCCAAAATAACAGTAGATAAAACAAGACATACACAGTGACCATTATGGATTGCATAAGCTGGCCACATTCTAATAGGGGTGAAGCTCTTTGTTCAACTGGTATAAAAGTTGTGACTCTCTCCAAAAGCATTTGGAGTTCACCCTCTGAGGGAGACGTCCTCTGCGTAGGAAAATTGGTGCTTTCCCAATTGAGCCTCCTGTGACTGCTTTCACTGAAATGGGCTCCCCAGCTGATGTGTTGCTGTCAGATGAGGATAACTCAATTGGTGATGTAAGTACCTTCATTCTAGATGTAGTCATGACTCTAGATAAAGTTTGGTTGTAATTATGTAATTAGTATTTAAGTGTTGTGTTTTATCTATCCCTTATTCTTTTAAGTTTTCTATTCTTTGTATTCACCTAATTTGCTAAAAAAACAAAAGGACATACATTAATTAATAAATTTACTTACAGGTATATGTTTTACTATTTTTAAAGTGTTGTGTGTAGTCTCTCTTTAAAGAGTATATGAACCTAAATTGTTACCAATACACCCCTATCGTATGGTAGGTGATGACTTGAAAACTTGGCACAACCCCTTTAAGAACATCTTCCATGTAAATCTGTTTGTGGGAATGAAGAACCTGATTACACGGAGCTCTCTGGAAACAAAGCGGGATGTGAGGGCACACCTGCTGTTATTGCATATGTTTCTGAACATGTTATGTCTCCAAGGAGATATGAAAAAACTAGGCTAAAGATGTCAATGCAGAGATTATAGCAATTGTCTTCTTGTTTTTATCTTGTGTGGACATATACACGTTTGTGGAAATAAAAGGAGGAAAAAATTACATTCTTTCTTACACCTTAGAAGTGGAGCTCTGTATTCATAAATATATCCACATATCTGCTATATCTGTATGCTTCTGGATAAATTGCAGTTCTGTATGACAATCGATTCAACAATTTACATTACAATAAAAGTGAAAAGCAATGCTTATCATCTTCATTTCTATAGCACTTTAGATTGCTCTATTATATTTTAGTTTCTAATACGTTTTAATGAATCTGAAACGCAGAATATCTTAAAGGGTTTCTGTCACCAGTTTTTTCGGTATGAATCAGGCTGACATTAGAGATGTGCTAATGTCACCTGATTCCAAATATATATCTGTTTTTTTTACTGGGGCCCCCATTTTTATATAAAATGAACTTTTATTTTATGCAAATAAGGCCTCTAGGTGCAAGGGCGTTACCCCTGCTCCTAGAGGCTCTGTTGATTGACAGGACCAGGCAGAGAAGAAACACTCCATTCACCATAGCTTGCAAGGACCTTCAATGATGTCATGACCATGTGATCAGTCACATGGTTAGGATCATACAAACAGCCTGTCTCCTCCTAAACCATGTGACTGATCACCCTATCACCCTGAAAATGTGAGTTGATCTGCATGCAGAATGTTATAGAGCAGGAGGAGCTGAGCTGATTGATATATAGTTTTATGGGAAAAGATTCAGTAAAACTTTTTTTTAAAATTTTTCCATGTATAACCATGCTCATTCTGGGATTTGAAGTCCAGGAGACGGTCCTATAAGTGATTGACAGCCCTCCCTCTATGACTGTGTATACACAGAGAGCTGTCAATCACTGATAGGACCACCTCCTGGACCTCAAAGCCCAGAATGAGCATGGCTATACACGGAAAAATTACAAGTTTTACTGAATCTTTTGCCATAAAACTATATATCAATCTGCTTAGCTCCTCCTGCTCTATAAAATGCTGTCTTCTGCTCAGACACCATTTTCAATGTGACAGGCTGCCTTTAAATACATGACATCACAGCCAGAAAATGGTATTAGACCTAACAATGGAGAGAACGGCGTATAAAAGACAACGTAATGCAGTAAGATAGTGAGTTACAGCGCACAAACTTACCGTCTTTGGACAAACTGCATGGCCGATGTGAGGAGATAGCCCTCCATGTTCTGCCCTGTGAGATTGTACATCATCTGCTTAGAGTAAGTCATCCGATGGGGAGGAACGGCATCAGGGGCATTACATACCTGGATGACACAACACAACAGATGAAAATATGTGCAGTATATATATAACTATGGGCAGGGGTGCACCACCAATGAGGCCAGGTGAGGCGATCGCCTCAGGCAGCACCAGGTAGGGGCAAGAGGATGGCAGCGGAAGGGCCATGGGCAATGAGCACATTCATTGTGGCAAAGGGGTTAGGTTAAGAAATTGGCATTGGGGGGTGTCGTTTCAGTTTTCACCTAGAATTGTGACGTTATAAATGGCATCATTTCATTCCATATGTCACAGGTGACATGATAAATATACATACTGTATGTTGTTTTTTTTTACATCTATGGCAATGTGTACATTGTGATAATAGATTGTGCACAGACTGCAGTGAAATACAATGATAATCATATAACAATAATCATTTCTAACTAAATCATTTTACATACATTTTTGTGAATAGTTTGAAAGTAGTGCAGTACCACAGAATTCACTCGGCCTCTTTACACCTACCATATATCCAGTTGAGCAGTTGCAGGAACCATATGGGAGTGTCTGGTTGCCTGTGTAGGTCCATGACCCTAAGCTGGTTTCATCCAAGCATTGCCTACAAAGAGAGTACCAGACGTAAGACATCATTCCACTGGTGCATTTTGTATTTTTTACTGAATGAAATATTTTGAGCAAAATACTTCTGTACACCATTCATGTAGTGTTTAGGTGTAACTTTTTATACTGTAGTAGCAGGTCAATGGACATAATATTTGTAAAATGTATCCCAATCTGATGTCATTACCTGATGATGAACGGCGTCATGTAGACGCTACTTATTTCTTCCTGCAGAAGCAGCAGATTGCTTTTGCAGAAAGCTCCTTCCCATGTATAACTGATCAACTCACGTGCAGCGCTGCCTCTTTTTTTTTTATCAAGAGGTTCTTCAGCAGTTTGCATTGTATGTTATATAGTTCTATGCCCAACAACATGAAACACATCTCAGCATCTCAGAGGCTGCTGACCTCCTTTAATGGTGTTTCTTATCAATGTTGGACCTTACTTTTAAGACAGGGGTTCTTCAGCAGTTGAGCAGTGTAAGTAAGGAATAATGTAAGCATCATGAAGATTATTAGAAAACACCTTTGAGTTCCGTTGTCTGTATGAATGTGTCTTTGACCTTGAATTTTTCTATAGTCATGGAGACCCTTAGGAATTTTTTATATTTTTATCATGTATGGTATATTTTTATTTTACTTAGATTTCTTCCACTCCTACAGTTTCATCAGACTCTTTTGCTCATTTATATAATAGCAAAGTAATTTTCATAAATTAGATTTATTGAACCCTCAACAGCTCAAACCAGTGAATCAGCTGAATTTTCCAGGAGTAGGAGCACACAGGACATTGAATCTTTTCCTGTCTGTCCAAATTTACACAATGGACCTATTAAATGTTCATTTAGTTAAAGGGGTTATCAGGGAATTCAATATGGATGGCCTATCCTCAGAATAGTTCATCAGTATCTGATCTGGGAGAGGACCCCAACTTCCGGCACCCCAATCAGCCATGGCACTTCCACAAGCACTGCAGCCTCTTCCAGTGTCAGTGACGTCACGTTCATCGGTCACACGGCCTATTTGTAGATCAAGTGAATGGGACTGCAATACAAAGCACAGCCGCTATATAATGTATGTCACTGTGCTTGGTAAGCTGTGAGGACACCGCTTCTTCAAACAGGTGATTAGCAGGGGTTTCTGGAGTTGGCCCACTAGACATCAGATATCCTAACCTGAGGATAAGCTAAAAAATAGTGAACTCCCAAAAACCCCTGTTGAAACAGTGGCAAAACAGAGTCAAATGGTGTGCTCCTGAACTTACATTTTTTGGTCCAAGCAGGCATTGTCTATGCCAGGAAATGAATTCATTGCATTCATCAGGTCTTTACTCTTGGTATCAGATATTCTACAAAATGAATCAAAATGCAATTAAGCAAAACATGAAAAATGTACTGTCATAAACCGAGACGCATATGAAAGAGTAGAGTTCTGACAATTTAAGTAACGGCTGTTCTGATGCACTTTCTATCCACATTTATCTAAATGATATAATCCTTTCAGATGGCTGGTTATTTCTTGGTACTTCAGATGAAACGCACCTCACCACCCACAGACCTGTGTAGGTCCCTTTTTTCTCTCATATTCTATATATGTCACGGTTTGCTGGTTCGTCTGTCCCAGTGACCACTGCTTTGCTCCTGCTTCAGCTCTCCTGCTGCATCTCAATGTCTGTGAAGCATGTGTGCTCTGGCTCCTGCCTTCTTAAAGGGCTGGCATTCACCAATGGACGCTGACTTTAACTAATGACCAGACTTATTTAGGGACCCTTTCCCTACTGCTCAGTGATTAAGCTATAAAGTCCATTAGAATTCCTGCTTTATGAAAAATCCACATACTCATTTTCTATATTAGACCTCAGCTGCTGCCTGCCCTGACCTCCACCTTACTACTGTTTCCAACTGAACACCAACCTCGATCCATTTTTTATTAACCCTACTCCAAATCTATTAGTGACCCAGTGGTCCACATCATCTCTAGTAGGCCTTGTTACAGTATAAATCCAATAGACTGCTGCTAAGGGAGAACATCTACATAATACAGTTGTGTATAAGGTCACCATATTGAGGTGGTGTGGTACAAAGCTGCATGGGTTTTGTGCAGGCTACTTGCATGGGGCATGAGGCCTTAGTTGACAAAAATAAATTGAAATAAGTCACTCTTACTCACCCAAACACTACAGCTTGGTCTGTGCTGCCATACAACTCAGGAGACATAACAGCTCTGGGTACTCTACATATCCCATTGAGAGTGATCCAAATCCCATGGCAGCGATGACAAACAATACTGGAAGCAGAATTTGAGAAATCAAACCCTTCCAATTCCTCTTGGAGTTGTGGAACCTCTTTATAAACATGGCCATAACTTTCTTGAGCATCAGCTTGAAACCTGTTACACGTCCCGTCCTGGTCAGTGGTTGATCTGTGTAACCATACAAAAACAGCTGAAGCATAGAATTGATAAGGACATGAATTGATTGAGAACACCATTAGATCAATGCATCTCTTAAGCAATTCAATAAGGCTATATGATACCTTTTCAAGTGTCTCGTCGAATCACAGGATGCTGCTTGATATAGCTGTAAGATGCAATTGATGTGTGTGGGCAAATTAAATGGAATGGTAAACTACTAATGTATAGTATCACCACTCACAAGGTGAGGCTCTTTTTAAACCCTTCATTTTTTTTTCTACTACATATATATTTACCTATGATCTGGATGTTAGATTTCCTCTGCACCTACCTTGTTCTGGGATCTCACCTCTATCAATGCTTAAAGAAGCACTCCTCCTACTAAAAATGCTATTCTCTGGCCTGTTAGAAAGGTGAATGATGTAAATTGTAGTGAAGGTAATCTTTCTACTGGTAGCTGTAGTTGTGAGTTAGGCCGCATTCAGACAGCCGTAGTATTGCAGATCCGGAAAAATAGTGATCCGCACTACCACGGATGCCGCCCGGAAAAACCATAAATAATAAGTGACAAATCATCTGATATAGTGCATAATAGGCTGGTTTATGGTTTTTAATTATTATGTATTACACCTGTCACTTATTAATTATGTTATCAGATGATTTGTCTATTATGCACTATATTTATGAACTATTTTTAGATATCCAATTATGTATGGTATATTTTGTCACTGCGTTTTTATATGATCATGTTCACACTTGTATCATTCTTACATTATGTTTGATTTTTGCTGTATGATTTTATATTGATTTTTTGATTGATTAATTGTACACTTGTGCACACTGTGTTTAAATACTTTGCCCCCATTGCACTCATTTGCTTGAGAAAGGCTCATGGTTTAGAGCCGAAACGTCGCATGGCCCACTTGGATGAATAAAAGAGCTTTATTTTATTTATTTTGTGGTGAGTGCTGCCTTTTTTCCATATATATACATATATATATATATATATATATATATATATATAATATATACAACACACACCACACACACATATATAAGGGGTCATTTAGGCCTATTTCAGGCACAGATGGTGGCTCAACAGTTAGTTTCACCTCCATCTGCGACTTTTCCCCAATCACGCCAGGTTAAAATTGTTGTGGCGTGGGATGAGGTGAAGAAAAAGGTTTAGGCATAGAAAATAGTCTAAATGTAAGACAGCTCTGAAGTTGACATTTAGAACTGGTGCTGGAGGCGCTGAAGGCCGGATCCACTGCCAGCTTTGGGTCTTTACTAAGACCGGTGTCTAAAACGCCGGTCTTAATAAATGGGCACCATAGTTTTTTTTTTTTATATTTTCTGAGCTATCTATGTAGTCTATAGAACTAGTTTCCGTAAAACATACCATCTCTGTCAAAAAAACTGTATGAATTTGTAGAAGATTCATCATCCACCATAAGATGGTCCTTGTTAGAGATGAGAATAGCTGTGGAAGACATTCCTTCATCTTCATCCAGCCCATCAGTTAGTTTAAGGAATACCTACAAGAAAATAAATTCAATAAACCGGTGTATTAGATATTTAAAATACAATTTTATTATGTGACAATGTGACTTTACTATTAGAGAGTAAATTGCAATTTCGTTT
>ONZH01006063.1:0-23103 GCA_900303285.1 Rhinella marina
TTGTCATCCGCACAAACATTAAAAAATCTCCACACCACAGAAGTACGAGGCCTCGATGGGGGAGCTTCGCGCGACTGCCCGCTGCCGGGAACAGCTTCGGCCCTGCTGGCTGTGGCCTCACTTCTCTGTCTGGACTGTCCTCTGCCTCTGGACATCCCTCTGCCTGTGGACATCCCTCTGCCTGTGGACATCCCTCTGCCTGTGGACATCCCTCTGCCTCTTGCTGCCTTTTTCGGTGCTGCGCAGACCACCACCTCTCCACTGCTTTCCCCGCTGGACATCACCCCTGGCCAAGTGGGGTCGGTCATTTCGTCATCCACCACCTCCTCTTCCTCACTCTGCTCCTCCTCCTGCCCACTGGACATTCCAACAGCCTCCCTTGATGGCAACTGCGTCTCATCATCATCATCATCGCTCATGATAACAGATGCTGGTTCAGGGTCCACATCAGCAGGAGATGGCGAATACTCAAGTGGTTGGGCATCACTACAAACAATTCCTCTGCTAGCTCCTGGGATTCTTCCGGCACATCTGAAAAAGGACCCGAAAAGAGCTCCTGGGAGGGGTCAAGGGTGGGATGACTCTGTTGGCCAGGTGTGGAGGAAGGAGGGTCAGAGTGAGACTGTGTGGATGACTGGCTGGTGGACAACTGTGTGGAAGCGCTATCGGCTATCCATTGCACCACCTGTTCAACCTGCTCAGGCCTCAACAGCGGTGTAACCCGCCCCCTGCTTAACTGTCCCATAAAGGCAGGGATTCTGGATGAGCGGGATCCTGGCTGACCCTCACCAGCACGCATTGTATCCCCACTGGCTTCAACAAGGCCCCCAACAGCATTTCCGCGCCCCCGTCCTCGTCCACGTCCGATTCCGCTAGCCCCCCGCCGCATTTTTTTTTTTTTACAATACTTTGCCTTCACAGCCGTGAAATTAGTTTGCAAGAGAACGCACAGTACAGTTGCCAGTTAAGGCCTATATATTGTATTTTTCAAGCTACACAGCCGTGTAGTAACTGAACAGACGGTGGGTATGAACACCAGTTATGAGAAATTACTTTGCAAGAGAACGCACAGTACAGTTGCCAGTTAAGGCCTATATATTGTATTTTTCAAGGTACACAGCCGTGTAGTAACTGAACAGACGGTGGGTATGAACACCAGTTATGAGAAATTACTTTGCAAGAGAACGCACAGTACAGTTGCCAGTTAAGGCCTATATATTGTATTTTTCAAGGTACACAGCCGTGTAGTAACTGAACAGACGGTGGGTATAAACACCAGTTATGAGAAATTACTTTGCAAGAGAACGCACAGTACAGTTGCCAGTTAAGGCCTATAGATTGTATTTTTCAAGGTACACAGCCGTGTAGTAACTGAACAGACGGTGGGTATGAACACCAGTTATGAGAAATTACTTTGCAAGAGAACGCACAGTACAGTTGCCAGTTAAGGCCTATATATTGTATTTTTCAAGGTACACAGCCGTGTAGTAACTGAACAGACGGTGGGTATGAACACCAGTTATGAGAAATTACTTTGCAAGAGAACGCACAGTACAGTTGCCAGTTAAGGCCTATATATTGTATTTTTCAAGGTACACAGCCGTGTAGTAACTGAACAGACGGTGGGTATGAACACCAGTTATGAGAAATTACTTTGCAAGAGAACGCACAGTACAGTTGCCAGTTAAGGCCTATATATTGTATTTTTCAAGGTACACAGCCGTGTAGTAACTGAACAGACGGTGGGTATAAACACCAGTTATGAGAAATTACTTTGCAAGAGAACGCACAGTACAGTTGCCAGTTAAGGCCTATAGATTGTATTTTTCAAGGTACACAGCCGTGTAGTAACTGAACAGACGGTGGGTATGAACACCAGTTATGAGAAATTACTTTGCAAGAGAACGCACAGTACAGTTGCCAGTTAAGGCCTATATATTGTATTTTTCAAGGTACACAGCCGTGTAGTAACTGAACAGACGGTGGGTATGAACACCAGTTATGAGAAATTACTTTGCAAAAGAACGCACAGTACAGTTGCCAGTTAAGGCCTATATATTGTATTTTTCAAGGTACACAGCCGTGTAGTAACTGAACAGACGGTGGGTATGAACACCAGTTATGAGAAATTACTTTGCAAGAGAACGCACAGTACTGTTGCCAGTTAAGGCCTATAGATTGTATTTTCCAAGGTACACAGCCGTGTAGTAACTGAACAGACGGTGGGTATGAACACCAGTTATGAGAAATTACTTTGCAAGAGAACGCACAGTACTGTTGCCAGTTAAGGCCTATAGATTGTATTTTTCAAGGTACACAGCCGTGTAGTAACTGAACAGACGGTGGGTATGAACACCAGTTATGAGAAATTACTTTGCAAGAGAACGCACAGTACTGTTGCCAGTTAAGGCCTATATATTGTATTTTTCAAGGTACACAGCCGTGTACTAAGTGATCAGACAGTGTGTATGAACACCAGTTATGAGAAATTACTTTGCAAGAGAACGCACAGTACAGTTGCCAGTTAAGGCCTATAGATTGTATTTTTCAAGGTACACAGCCGTGTAGTAACTGAACAGACGGTGGGTATGAACACCAGTTATGAGAAATTACTTTGCAAGAGAACGCACAGTACAGTTGCCAGTTAAGGCCTATAGATTGTATTTTTCAAGGTACACAGCCGTGTAGTAACTGAACAGACGGTGGGTATGAACACCAGTTATGAGAAATTACTTTGCAAGAGAACGCACAGTACAGTTGCCAGTTAAGGCCTATATATTGTATTTTTCAAGGTACACAGCCGTGTAGTAACTGAACAGACGGTGGGTATGAACACCAGTTATGAGAAATTACTTTGCAAGAGAACGCACAGTACTGTTGCCAGTTAAGGCCTATATATTGTATTTTTCAAGGTACACAGCCGTGTAGTAACTGAACAGACGGTGGGTATAAACACCAGTTATGAGAAATTACTTTGCAAGAGAACGCACAGTACAGTTGCCAGTTAAGGCCTATATATTGTATTTTTCAAGGTACACAGCCGTGTAGTAACTGAACAGACGGTGGGTATGAACACCAGTTATGAGAAATTACTTTGCAAGAGAACGCACAGTACAGTTGCCAGTTAAGGCCTATATATTGTATTTTTCAAGGTACACAGCCGTGTAGTAACCGAACAGACGGTGGGTATGAACACCAGTTATGAGAAATTACTTTGCAAGAGAACGCACAGTACTGTTGCCAGTTAAGGCCTATATATTGTATTTTTCAAGGTACACAGCCGTGTACTAAGTGATCAGACGGTGTGTATGAACACCAGTTATGAGAAATTACTTTGCAAGAGAACGCACAGTACAGTTGCCAGTTATAAAACCTATATATTGTATTTTTCAAGGTACACAGCAGTAGTGCCAAATATAGTTTGGTATGTAGCAGAGCACCTAATACACCACTAATGCCTCTCTCTGTCCCTACTCCAGCAGCTATCCCTGAATACAGCAGCCGTTCTCTGTAAAGTCTATATTGTAGTAAGCTATCACTGAAGTCCACTGTAGTAGCCCTGATAAGGGCTTTTAATCACGTTCCTGCCTGTCCAACAGCTAAAACCTGTCTCTCCCTTCTCCAGCCTCTGTCCCTGACTAAGTTCACGCAGCATCTGCGTACGAGCAGGAAGAGCTGAGTTTTTAATATTCGAGGTCACATGGTTTTTCCAGCCAATGCATGTAGACGCCGTTTTCGCGCTGCCAGCGTGCTCAGCGTGCCTGTCATACCCCCCCTGCATGGTGATTGGTGGAAAAAGAGCGCCAGGGAAGGTGGGAGGGGAAACGAATTCTAAGTGCGCCATCGCCGTTATACTCGATTGAAATCGAGTATGCCGAATAGCGTAGTATTCGATCGAATACCGGCTCGATCGAACACTACTCGCTCATCTCTATTAATGATCTTGTAGAAGGCTTGCACAGTAAAATATAAATTTTTGCAGATGACACTAAACTGTGTAAAGTAATTAACACAGAAGAGGACAGTACACTGCTACAGATGGATCTGGATAGACTGGAGGCTTGGGCAGAGAAGTGGCAGATGAGGTTTAACACTGACAAATGTAAGGTTATGCATATGGGAAGGAATAATGCAAGTCACCAGTACATACTAAATGGTAAAACATTGGGTAACTCTGACATGGAAAAGGACCTAGGAATTTTAGTGAACAGCAAACTAAGCTGCAGAAACCAGTGTCAGACAGCTGCTGCCAAGGCCAATAAGATAATGGGTTGCATCAAAAGGGGCATAGATGCCCGTGATGAGAACATAGTCCTGCCACTTTACAAATCACTAGTCAGACCACACATGGAGTACTGTGTACAGTTCTGGGCTCCTGTGAACAAGGCAGACATAGCAGAGCTGGAGAGGGTTCAGAGGAGGGCAACTAAAGTCATAGCTAGAATGGGTGGACTACAGAAAGATTATCAAACTTATGGTTATTCACTTTAGAAAAAAGACGACTGAGGGGAGATCTAATAACTATGTATAAATATATCAGAGGTCAGTACAGAGATCTCTCCCATCATCTATTTATCCCCAGGACTGTGACTGTGACGAGGGGACATCCTCTGCGTCTGGAGGAAAGAAGGTTTGTACATAAACATAGAAGAGGATTCTTTACGGTAAGAGCAGTGAGACTATGGAACTCTCTGCCTGAGGAGGTGGTGATGGTAAGTTCACTAAGAGAGTTCAAGAAGGGCCTGGATGTATTTCTGGAGGGTAATAATATTACAGGTTATAGTTACTAGAGATGGGTCGTTGATCCAGGGAGTTATTCTGATTGCCTGACTGGAGTCGGGAAGGAATTTTTCCCCCTAAAGTGAGGAAAACTGGCTTCTACCTCACAGGGTTTTTTTTGCCTTCCCCTGGATCAACTTGTAGGAAAACAGGCTGAACTGGATGGACAGATGTCTTTTTTCGGCCTTACAAACTATGTTACTATGTTACTATGTTAAAATTAGGGTTATTCACTTTAGAAAAAAGACGACTGAGGGGAGATCTAATAACTATGTATAAATATATCAGGGGTCAGTACAGAGATCTCTCCCATGATCTTTTTATCCCAAGGACAGTGACCATGACGAGGGGACATCCTCTGCGCCTGGAGGAAAGAAGGTTTGTTCACAAAAATAGAAGAGGATTCTTTACGGTAAGAGCAGTGAGACTATGGAACTCTCTGCCCGAGGAGGTGGTGATGGTAAGTTCAGTAAAAGAGTTCAAGAGGGGCCTGGATGTATTTCTGGAGGGTAATAATATTACAGGTTATAGTTACTAGATATGGGTTGTTGTTGATCCAGGGAGTAATTCTGATTGCCTGATTGGAGTCGGGAAGGAATTTTTTCCCCTAAAGTGAGGAAAATTGGCTTCTACCGCACGGGTTTTTTGCCTTCCTCTGGATCAACTTGTAGGAAAACAGGTCAAACTGGATGGACAGATGTCTTTTTTTCGGCCTTATAAACTATGTTACTATGTTACTATGTTACTAACTGCTTCTCAAGTGACAGATATGGAAGCTTCAAACTCAGAAGGTCAAGATAAGGAAGAAACACGTGTTGTGGACCCTCAACTTCATACTTCTCAAAAAACTCTACAGAAGATCATTGAAAAAGCTCTTCAACCTGTATTAACAGAGCTCTCCGATATTAAAACAGATATCAGGGAAATTGGCGGCAGAGTGGAGCACCGAGAAGAAAATCAGACGTCCCTACTCGCCCATGGATAGGCCACTACCTCAGCGCTACATACGTGCCAAGTCCACTTTAATAACCTGCTTTCCTATGTAGAAGACCAGGACAATAGGGGCAGGAGGAACAACCTGCGTATAAAAGGGGTCCCAGAGTCATCCCCAAATGAAGATGTGTTCCAAACTACATATGCAATTCTGCGTCCGCTTCTTCCTGCAGGTATGGCTGATGACCTAGTCCTAGAAAGAGCACATAGGGCTCTCCGCCCTAGACCTAAGGAAAACGAACCGCCAAGGGACATTATTTGTAGGATACTTAACTTTCAGGATCTGTCCCCAGTTACCCTCAACAAGAGGAGACAGATGAAACCGGTGTCAGATGCTCTAGGGGCAAAGGGTTACCAATATCGCTGGCTGTTTCCCTTTGGACTGGCATGCACAATCCAAGGAACCACGAGGTATATTAGGCGACCAGATAATGTCCTGCCTCCTTGTGAATACATAGACTTGGATCCTTCAGAAGTTCCCTCGTGGCTTCAGATATCGGATATCACCGACTTACCGACATTCATGGAAGACCCAGAGGAACCGCTCTACGAGAAATAGACTTTCTCCTCCTTTAGAGTGATGAGTTGGTTTTGAGTAGCTCATTTTCTTACTTAATGTTTTTTCTCCATCTTGTTATAACCCATACTTGTAGTCTGTGTAATACCTTACTACCGATAGTATGTTTCTCTATGCTTTATTACTCTTGGTTTAGTTTAAGGGGTTCTGAACACCCCGTTTAGCTTTTTCCTGACCAGTCATAGTTTCGGGAGGATCTGTTTAGCATGATGTCGAGGTCTGATATAACCAACCCCCCCCCCCCACTACATAACCACTTTTTCTTTCCAGGTCAGCACACAGGTCAGACCTGCCTTTTGCTAATCATTGTACTCTTTACACAGTTGTTATAGTTAATAGTCATTTGTACTAATTGTTCCTTTATATCTCTCATAATATGGTTGATGTAAGGGTGATTACCTGGAACGTGCGGGAGATGAATACTCCTCAGAAAAGGTCCCGTGTTTTTCAACATCTACGGTTTCTCAAATGTGATATCGCCATTTTGCAAGAAACCCACTTCAAGGCGGGTGATGTACCTAACGTGCCTCTCTCCTACTTTTCACAGTGGTATCACTCATGCTATAACTTCTCTAGCTTCTCTAACTAGGGGGGTCACGGTAGCCATTAGGAAATCTCTGCCTTTCTGCCTCTCTTCAAGCTTGATAGACCCGGATGGCAGATATCTTTTTCTTAAGGGGGACATAGCCAATACAAAGGTTACCATAGTAGGCTTATATGCACCTAACTCTAACCAAATCTCATGGCTCCTGGAAACATTGTGGAAACTTGACACATTTAAGGAAGGACTGTGTATACTGGGAGGTGACTTCAATGTAGCGCTTGAGCCCTTGTTAGACTCCTCCTCTAGTAAGTCTCAATTTTCTCAGAAGAAGTTAAGGGCTTTGAAACGCTCTCTCTCTAACCTTATGATTAGGGATGCTTGGAGACAATTACACCCCAAGGACAAGGAGTATACTTTTTACTCCGAGGCCCATAACACATATCAAAGAATAGACTATTTGTTTATATCTACCCAGTACCTATCCACACTCAAGGGTGTTGAAGTCGGTATAATAGGAATTTCTGACCACACCCCAGTCTCTATGGCAGTTTTGATAGATACCCTCTGTAAAAGAACCTTTTCCTGGCGACTCAATGATAATATTCTACGTAACGAGGTTCATAAACAAAAAGTAGGAGGGGCTTTAACAAGATATTTTAGCGAGAATGTCTCTCCAATTTTGTCCCCTACGTTGATATGGGAAGCGCACAAATCAGTGATTAGGGGGGAGCTGATTTCAATGGGCTCTTTTGTGAAAAAACAGAAGAGACAAGAAATGGATGATCTTGTGGATAGGATCAATAAATTAGAAAGTGTCCGTAAGCGATCCCAAACGGTAGGGACGTTAGCTGAATTGATCTCCTTACGCGAACAGCTGAACAAGCTACTTAACCTAAAAGCGACTAAGGCCTACATGTACGCAAAACATAGGTTCTATATGCATGGAAACAGGGGGGTCACGTCTTATGGCCCTTATGACCAAGAAAAGGAGAGAACAGCTGTACATCCAGGAGATCAGAGATCATTCTGGAAAGTCTCATCAACTCACTAAGGATATAGCCATTCAATTTGAACAGTTTTATGCCTCTCTCTACCAACTTAGGTCATGGGAAAGGGCAGGTTCTGTAACTAGACAAGACGATATTGACCAATTTCTGGACACATTGCACCTTCCACAACTTTCCCCTGCGCAACTTGCAGATCTACAAACCCCATTTACTCTTCAGGAGCTGCAGAAGGCTTTGAGAGAGTCCCCCAACGGGAAAAGGCCAGGCCCAGATGGGCTCCCCGTGAGCTATTATAAGGCCTTTTCAGACATACTTCTTCCCCAGCTATTATTAGCGTTTAAAGCTGCGGCAAAAAATAATGATTTTCCCACACAATCACTGATGGCGCATATCATGGTACTCCCCAAAGAGGGGAAAGATAGCAGGCTTTGTAGTATTTACTGCCCTATTTCGTTATTGAACAGATGTAAAGCTATATGCAAAACTTCTTGCGAATCTCCTTCAGCCCCTTCTTCCCACACTAATTAACGCTAAACAAGTGGGTTTTATCAAAAGCAGGGAGGGGAAGGACAATACTCTCAGGGTACTGCACCTCATCCATTACGCCAAAACAAAGAATATCCCTTTGGCTCTATTGTCCACTGATGCGGAAAAGGCCTTCGATAGGATTGATTGGGCTTACATGGAGCGGGCCTTAAGCAAATTCGGGATCCCGGATGCTTTCATTAGAGCCATCCTGGCGTTGTATACAAGGCCTTCTGCGTCGATAAGGATTAATGGCATTCTTTCCTCCTCATTCCCTATATATAATGGGACAATACAGGGCTGCCAGCTCTCTCCACTGTTGTTTGTCTTAACCATGGAAACCCTTATCCAAAGAATTAGGCTACACCCAGACATTAAAGGTATTAAAGAGGGAGGTAGGATACATCTGACGGCTGCGTTCGCGGACGATTTATTAATTTTAACATCTAACCCTCACATTTCTTTTTCAGCACTATCAGATATTTTTTAGCACTTTCAGATTCTCTCCAATTTTAAAATCAACCCTTCCAAGTCTCAAGCACTAAACATCACATGCATGCCTAGAATGGTGGAAAAGGCCAAAGCGAAGTCACCATTTACCTGGTCCTCATCATACATTAAATACTTGGGAATACACGTATCTCCTTTTCCGGAAAATTGGTTTTCTCTAAACTATTCGCCTATTTTAAACTAAATTGATGAAACCATGAAGTCATGGAAGATTCCTTACATTTCCTGGCTAGGTAGAATAAACTTGTTGAAAATGTTAATTGTCCCCAAGCTCCTGTATATGCTACAGGTCCTTCCAATTTTTCTCCCTCGCTCTTTCTTCATGAAAGTCCGTATTCTGTTCCTTAAATACATATGGAATAAAGGCCTCTGTCGTATAGCTTATAGTACATTAACCAACCCAAAGGACAAGGGTGGAGTGGGTCTCCCTGATATTGAGAAATTATACGGTGCTTTTCAACTCTATAGGATACTAGACTGGCATAAACAGCATTCCTCCAAAACATATGTCCCCATTGAAACAGAGGTTGCGGGATTTTCGCTGACTCAAGCATTAATCTGGCCACGCTTAGTAGTACGAGTCCCCACAACTGTTTCTAATTTAACTAAAGCCCCTCTTATGTTTTGGATGAAGTGGTCACAGGCCTTGTGGTCTCACCC
Organism: Rhinella marina; assembly: GCA_900303285.1. Taxonomy (NCBI): domain Eukaryota; kingdom Metazoa; phylum Chordata; class Amphibia; order Anura; family Bufonidae; genus Rhinella; species Rhinella marina. The sequence continues at coordinate 9,596 of ONZH01006063.1, forward strand.
GTCTCCCATTATGAAATTGGGTGACCTATTGGGTCTCCACACCATTTTGTAAAACGTGGCTTTCACATCAGAAAATATTCAATAAACAACTACTGGGGGATGTGTTAATTGATGGCACACTTCCTGAATGTTCCATACTTCAAGAAAAGATCCCAGGTACACATTTAAACGTAATTACTTATTCTCACCTGCTCGCAAGTTTTTCTGCTCTGTCTAATAAAGGGAATATTAGCAAAGATCTTTCTTGGCTAGAAAAATTAGCAACTCAGCAAACGGCAATACCAAAACTGATTTCTAAATTATACTCAGCGCTTGTGTGCCCAACGTTGAGCCAAACATTACCATATGTAGAGGCTTGGGAATGAGAATTGGGCATTACCCTAACACCAGAAGAAATTAAGGAGCTATATGTGAATTGCTGTGGCCCCTCTAGATGCATTACCCTTCAAGAGACTTCCTACAAACTTGTGAGCAGGTGGTATAAAACTCCTGTCGCTCTACAGGCAATCTTTCCTACGCCCTTTCCAATCTGCTGGAGATGTATGTCAGATGTAGGGTCATATTTGAATTTATGGTGGGAATGCCCCCTTATCACAGCCTTTTGGAAATCCGTAAAAGAGATTATTAGCAAGGTATGCCCAGGGTCCCCAAACTTAAATACTAGAATTTTGTTTCTGAACATTATTCCCCATACTCCAACTCGATTTAATGTTCTGCTATGGAAACAACTGGTTTTAACAGCTAAAGCCATGATCCCCCTGTATTGGAAACAGTCGGTTGCCCCACCGATTCCCCAGTGGATCCACAAGGTGGGCCAGGTAGCGAGACTTGTGAAATTGAGTGCTACCTCTTCTCGCTCTCTTATAAGGGTCAGGAGTAGAGATGAGCGAGCACTAAAATGCTCGGGTGCTCGTTATTTGAGTCAAACTTTTCCCGATGCTCGGGTACTCGTTTCGAGTAACGAACCCCATTGAAGTCAATGGGAGACTCGAGCATTTTTTGCAGGGGACCAAGGCTCTGCCTAGGGAAGGCTGGGTGAAAACCTGGAAACCTCAGAAAATGATGGAAACACCACGGAAATGGACAGGAAACACCAGGGGCAACATGCATGGATGCCTCTGAGGCTGCTTAATCCCACCATTACCCCAAATTCTCAGGCAAAAGCCTGGTGGTTATCCTCATGGCAATTGTGCTCACCCAGACCAAGAAAGGCGATGCAAATACCCATCACATGTTAGGGAAGCACCCAACTAGGTGCAACGAGGGTCCATCACCGCCTGCAGGTGACACCACTGCTCATGCTGGCACTGCAGCTGAAATCAAGTTTAGTATCTGTTCTTATCAGTTGCTGTGGCTGCTGGTGGTATAGTGGTGAGCATAGCTACTTCCCAAGCAGTTGATCCGGGTTTGATTCCCGTCTATCGCAGGAGGCAATTAAAAATCAGTACAATATCTAATACGTCCCCCTACCCGGGTAAATTGTTTGGAGAGAGGGCCTGTAGGTGGGGGGGAGGAGGTTTCGCTGGAAGAGCCGAAGGAGTGCCCCCTGGGCTAGCGTGTGTGGTGGTGACAACAGCCGGAATGGATTTTGAAAAACTGTTGCATCAACCGGTGCAGTATCGATTCTTCTCAGTTTAATACCGTATACGTCCCCTATCTTGGGACCTTATGTTTTATGGATTTTTCGACCACGGAAAATGGAAAAAGAGCTTGCTCTGGCCAGGGGAGTGTCTTTCCCACTGCAGCTAAGGGGACGTGTCCATGCTCTGCCTATCACAGGTCAGGAGGGAAATAAAAGAAGAACCAAACAAAAATCTGTACAATATCTAAGACGTCCCCTATCCGGGTAAATTGTTTGTAGAGAGGGCCTGTAGGTGTGGGGCAGGCTGGGGGGAAGGAGGTTTCGCTGGAAGAGCCAGAGGAGTGCCCCCTGGGCTAGCGTGTGTGGTGGTGACAACAGCCGGGTGTAGTTAGAATGACGACGCAGGACCCCAACTTAAAAATTTATCATCAACCGGTACAGTTGTAAATTATGAGATTGATCAAGTGTGGTATGTCTTCTATGTATACTACTCAGTTTAATACCGTATATGGCAACTATCCGGAAAAATAGTTTGTAGAGAGAGAGAGAAAGAAAGGACAAAGAAGTAAATTGTTTGGAGAGAGGGACTGTAGGTGGGGTGGCAGGATGGGGGGAAGGAGGTTTCGCTGGAAGAGCCAGAGGAGTGCCCCCTGGACTAGCGTGTGTGGTGGTGACAACAGCCGGAATGCATTTGGAAAAACTCTAGCATCAGCCGGTGCGGTATCGATTCTTCTCAGTTTAATACCGTATACGTCCCCTATCTTGGGACCTTATATTTTATGGATTTTTCGACCACGGAAAAAGGAAAAAGAGCTTGCTCTGGCCAGTCTTTCCCACTGCAGCTTAGGGGACGTGTCCATGCTCTGCCTATCACAGGTCAGGAGGGAAATAAAAGAAGAACCAAACAAAAATCTGTACAATATCTAAGACGTCCCCTATCCGGGTAAATTGTTTGTAGAAAGGGCCTGTAGGTGTGGGGCAGGCTGGGGGGAAGGAGGTTTCGCTGGAAGAGCCAGAGGAGTGCCCCCTGGGCTAGCGTGTGTGGTGGTGACAACAGCCGGGTGTAGTTAGAATGACGACGCAGGACCCCAACTTAAAAATTTAGCATCAACCGGTACAATTGTCAATTATGAGCTCGATTAAGTGTGGCATGACTTTTAAATGGATATTGCATGTGGTCACGTACGCCCTGGAACCCCATAGTCACCCCTTCCCTGATGTGCTAGCCCAGAACTTTCTCTGCCCCAATTCGCAAGACCTTTTACTGTTTCCGTGTGCTGACAGTGGGGATTTACCAGTGTTGTCTGAGGAGGTGGTGGACAATGGCGAAACACAGGTGTCGGGGGGTGAGGTAGCTGTATGGGAAGCAAGTTACAGTGGGGACTCCTTGGGGGACTTTCTCCTGATGGGACAGATTCAACTTGGGTGGATCAGGCACAGGAACAGATCAATTTTTTTTTGTGTTTATTTAACTTTTATTTATCAAAAATAACCAGAGATATTTATTCGTTATCTTCTCTGCGCAGTCTGGCGTTGGGGTTCGTCACTTTGATGGCGAGCTGTGCCGCTCTCTCCACAATGGTCTTTAGGTTCTTAGATGGAGACGTTGTCGGCGATTTCAGCACAGAAGGACTTGTTGCTCATCAACAGAACCTGGACCTCCTTGACATTGTGGACCAGGAATTTGCGGGTGGACCAGGAATTTGCAGAACCCTGTTGGCAGCATGTGTTTGGTCTTCTACTTGCTACCGTATCCAATGTTGGGCAATATAGATACGCAGGTAATATTATTTTTCACACCTATCCCAAAAATAAAATTTACGCAGTTTGCGCAAATAAAACTGTAAACTAGAACTGGAGAGAGGGCCTGTAGGTGGACCTCCAGAAAAATTGTTTGGAGAGTAGTTGTATGGAGCAGAGTGATCGCTACGGACGTTGGTATGGTCAGCTAGGTACTCCCTCACCATCTTCCTGTACAGCTCCCCCCTACTCTGCCTAGACTGGGGACAGGTGACAGTGTCTTGCTGGGGTGACATAAAACTGGCAAAGGCCTTGGAGAGCGTTCCCCTGCCAGTGCTGGACAAGCTGCCTGCTCGCCTCCTCTCCCCCACTACTTGGCCCACAGAACCATGCCCTCTGCCGCTAGCGGCGTCAGATGGGAAGAATTGTTTCAGCTTGTGCACCAGGGCCTGTTGATATCTATTCACTCTCATACTCTTTTCCTCTGCAGGGATGAGAGTGGAAAGGTTCTGCTTGTACCGTGGGTCCAGGAGAGTGAACACCCAGTAATCGGTGTTTGAAAAAATTCTTCTAACGCGAGGGTCACGGGATAGGCAGCCTAACATGAAGTCTGCCATGTGCGCCAGAGTCCCAACACGCAAGAATTCCCTCTCCTCACTGGCCTGACTCTCCATTTCCTCCTCCTCCTCCTCCTCCAAGTCCTCCTCTTCAGCCCATACACGCTCAAAAGTTAAGGACTGAGCACTGGTACCCTCTACTGTCTCGCCGACATTCTCCTCCTCTTCCTCCTCATCCTCATCCCCCTCCTCCGATACGCACTGAGAAACAGACTGGAGGGTGCTCTGGCTATCAAGCGACGTATCTTGCTCCACCACCTCTTGTGACAAGCGCAAAGCATCCGACTTGATGCTGAGCAGTGAGTTTTTCAACAGGCAAAGCAGCGGGATGGTGAGGCTGATAATGGCGGCATCACCGTTGACCATCTGTGTTGACTCCTCAAAGTTGCTCAACACCTGGCAGATATCAGACATCCACGTCCACTCCTCATTGTAGACTTGAGGAATCTGACTGACCTGACTTCCAGTTCTGGTGGAAGTTGACATCTGGCAGTCTACAATCGCTCGGCGCTGCTGGTAAACTGTGGATAACATGTTTAATGTAGAATTCCATCTCGTGGGCACGTAGCACAACAGTCGGTGAGCGGGCACTTGTAGGCGGCGCTGCGCTGCCCTGAGAGTGGCAGCATCTGTGGTCGACTTGCGGAAATGCGCACAGATGCGGCGCACCTTGGTGAGCAAATCAGACAGATTAGGGTAAGTCTTGAGGAACCGCTGAACTATGAGATTGAACACGTGGGCCAGGCATGGCACATGTGTCAGTCTGCCGAGTTGCACAGCCGCCACCAGGTTACGCCCGTTGTCACACACAACCATGCCTGGCTTGAGGTTCAGCGGTGCCAGCCACAGATCGGTCTGCGCCGTGATGCCCTGTAACAGCTCTTGGGCGGTGTGCCTTTTGTCACCTAAGCTCAGCAGTTTGAGCACCGCCTGCTGGCGCTTACCCATGGCACTGCTGCTGCGCCTAGAGCTACCGACTGAAGGCGCCGTGCCCACGGATGGTAATTCGGTGGAGGAGGAGGAGGAGGGGTCGGAGGAGGAGGAGGCATAGTACGTCTGAGAGACCGTGACCGAGGTAGGCCCCGCAATCCTCAGTGTGGGCAGTACATGAGCGGCCCCAGGGTCATTCTCGGTCCCAGCCTCCACCAAGTTAACCCAATGTGCCGTCAGTGAGATATAGTGTCCCTGCCCGGCAGCACTTGTCCACGTGTCCGTGGTTAGGTGGACCTTCTCAGAAACAGCATTGGTCAGGGCACGGATGATGTTCTGTGACACGTGCTGGTGTAGGGTTGGGACGGCACATCTGGAAAAATAGTGGCGGCTGGGGACCGAATACCGAGGGGCAGCCACCGCCATGAGATTGCGAAAGGCCTCGGTCTCTACCAGCCTATAAGGCAGCATCTCCAGGCTAAGCAATTTGGAGATGTGGACGTTTAGGGCTTGGGCATGTGGGTGGGTGGAACTGTATTTCCTCTTGCGCTCCAGCATCTGCTGTAAAGACAGCTGAACGCTGCGCTGGGACACGTTGGTGGACACTGTGGAGGATCGTGGAGGCGAAGGTGTGGTTTTCCGGCGGGAGGCGCTCATGCTGGGGTCCTGGGCTGGGTTGACTAGCAGAGGCAGCGAGTGACGCAGGGGGTTGACTAGCAGAGGCAGCGAGTGACACAGGGGAAGGAGCAGTGGTGTGACCCACAGGAGGTGGTGAACGGCCTTGGTTCCATTGAGTGGGGTGTTTAGCACTCATATGCCTGCGCATGCTGGTGGTGGTTAGGCTAGTAGTGGTGGCACCCCTGCTGATCCTGGTGTGGCACAGGTTGCACACCACAGTCCATCGGTCATCCTCACTTTCTTTAAAGAACCTCCAGACTTGCGAACATCTAGGCCTCGCCACGGGAGCTTCACTACGTGAAACAGTTGCTGCTGATGCACCAGCTCTGGCCCTGCTTCTCCCTCTGGCCACACCACTGCCTCTTACAACCTGTTAAGGTGCAGCACTCGCCTCCGCTTCAGAAGCACTGTCTTCAATCGGCATATCAACCCAGCTCGGGTCAGTCACCTCGTCATCCTCCGATTCCTCAGTCTGCTCCCCCCTCGGAATTCCTCCCCTTACAATAACTTCACCACTGTCTGACAACCGTGTCTCCTCATCGTCCGACACCTCTTTACAAACTTCTTCCACTAAGTCAACATTGTCATCATCATCATCATCATCACCCACAGACTGCGACAGTTGGAAAACTTGGGCATCGGGAAAAAGGTCAGCAGCAACCTGAGAAGTGGTTTGTGACTCTGGGAAGGGTCCAGAAAACAGTTCCTCAGAGTATGCTGGATCGCATTCCAAATTTTCCTGGGAGGGGGCAGACTGGGGGAAGGAGGTTGAGGTGGAGGAGCCAGAGGAGTGCTCCCTTGGGTAACGTGGGTGGACTGCGTGGAAGACTGACTGGCGGACAAATTACTTGAAGCATTATCCGCAATCCACGAGATCAGCTGTTCGCACTGTTGTGGTTTCAACAGTCCTCTACCACGTGTCCCTGTAAGTTGAGACATGAAGCTAGGGAGTGTAGCTCTGCGGCGTTCCACAGCTCCCTCATCAGCAGGTAGTGTCTCACCCTGCCCAGGACCACGGCCTCTGCCCCCTGCAGTAATTGAATGCCCACGCCCACGCCCTCGTCCTCGACCCTTAACCCTGGGGTTCAACATTTTCTGTATATAAGTGTATTCTATAAAAAAAATAAAATAAATGGGCCTGGTGTACTGAAACCCACAAACTTGTTCAGTCTGGTTTAATTTTGTGACGTACAGAAAGTGTCACCTGGACAGAAAATACGGATTGGAAGGAGTGTGCTGAACTGTGACACACAGAAAGGTTAAACGCAGCTGTGTGAAATGGATTTGTATCACTCAGCTAAAACAACAAAAAAACTAATTTTTTTTCTATATTTTGTTTTGGATTTTTGTTTTTTTGGGAACGTGACGTGCAGAAACTATCGTACAGCTGACTGACACCCTAATGACGGTGGCTATTTAGACTGCGACCCAGACAAATGTCGCACAGAGATTTTTAGGATCAAGCTTTACACGTGACAGGTAGCAAATGACTTGGTTGTATTCGGTGACGTACAGAAAGTGTCACCTGGACAGAAAATACGGATTTTAAAGAGTGTGCTGAACTGTGACACACAGAAAGGTTACACGCAGCTGTGTGAAATGGATTTGTATCACTCAGCTAAAACAACAAAAAAACTAATTTTTTTCTATCTTTTGTTTTAATATTTTTGTTTTGTTTTTTTGGGAACGTGACGTGCAGGAACTATCGGAGACCTAACTCACACCCTGTTAACGGTGGCTATTTAGACTGCGACCCAGACAAATGTCGCAAAGAGATTTTTAAGATCAAGCTTTACACGTGACAGGTAGCAAATGACTTGGTTGTATTCGGTGACGTACAGAAAGTGTCACCTGGACAGAAAATACGGATTGGAAAGAGTGTGCTGAACTGTGACACACAGAAAGGTTACACGCAGCTGTGTGAAATGGATTTGTATCACTCAGCTAAAACAACAAAAAAACTAATTTTTTTCTATCTTTTGTTTTAATATTTTTTTTTTTAGTTTTGTTTTTTTGGGAACGTGACGTGCAGAAACTATCGTACAGCTGACTGACACCCTAATGACGGTGGCTATTTAGACTGCGACCCAGACAAATGTCGCACAGAGATTTTTAAGATCAAACTTTACACGTGACAGGTAGCAAATGACAGAATCACAGAAAGGTTACACGCAGCTGTGTGAAATGGATTTGTATCACTCAGCTAAAACAACAAAAAAACTAATTTTTTTTCTATCTTTTGTTTTGGATTTTTGTTTTTTTGGGAACGTGACGTGCAGAAACTATCGTAGACACCCTACTGACGGTAGCTATTTAGACTGCGACCCAGACAAATGTCGCACAGAGATTTTTGGGATGAAGCCATACACGTGACAGGCAGCAAATGACTTGGTTGTATTCGGTGACATACAGAAAGTGTCTCCTGGACAGAAAATAGTGAGTGTACTGAACTGTGACACACAGAATGGTTCCACACTGCTGTGTGCAATGGATTTGTATCACTGAAAAAATAAAAGGGGGTTATACATGGCGATAGCTACACTACTAGTGCCAGCCAGCCAAGTGACAAAAAAAAAAAAAAAATGTCTTCTAGCCCTTAGAAGGGCTGTTGGGTTCTTTGTGGGTGATCCCTGCCTAACAGAGAACTAAATGCAGGCCCTAACACTGTCCCTGAAAGGCAGCAGTTCTATCCCTAACGACATCCAGACGGCATCTGAGCTGAGCACCGCGGCCAGTCACTAGTATATTCCAGGGTCACCTGATCAGGCCAGCCAACCCCTGCTATCGACATTTAAGGGCCCCACGTGATGCTGGGTGTACCGCAGAGTCTCCTGGCTTGTGATTGGCTGTGTTTTTAGGCGCCTAAAAAGCATGATGCGGAAGTTGCCATTTCCTCGAGCATGGCGAGATACTCGTCCGAGCAGCGAGCACTTACGAGTACCCTAATACTCGAACGAGCACCAAGCTCGGACGAGCATGCTCGCTCATCTCTAGTCAGGAGAATATGGGCGCCATGGCTCACTTTTGCTACGCCAGGTAATCTTCAGCTTCATCTTTCCACTACTTGAGTTAGAAAATTATTAGCTGTTTTTCATCAGGGCCTCCCCCCCCTTTTCCCCCGCACGTTCCAGGTGGGTATTAAAAATAGGTTACTGGTATGGTAACTTGTAATTACACTAGAGATACTGTTGATTACCTTTGCTGCATGCAGGTTCATGTGTTTCAGTTTATTAATTTTCATGTTCCCAGATACATTTATTTTCCAGTGGCCAATGTAACATCTCAGGAACTAATTTTTTGAAGATGGAGGGACATGGTGGTAATTCACCCTACCCGATTCCCCTTTATTCATCTTAGGGACCTACTAACATGTTGTATCTTTTGTATCTCATGCAATTACTGTAAATGATGTACACGTTTGCCTCTTGTTTGGTATAACTTTATTTTAAAACTCAATAAAAAATATATTATAAATAAAACATTAGGGGCGAGTGCCTGCTGCTGATCTGACCATCTAAAACATTAGGGTGAGGGTCTGCTGCTGAGCTTACCCTCTAAAACATTAGGGGTGCGTGCCTGCTGCTGATCTGACCATCTAATCTGGTGGGGTAGCGAAGTCAGGGGCAATCCATGCCTTGTTCATTTTGATAAGAGTCAACCTGTCAGCATTTTCAGCTGACAGGCAGATGCGCTTATCACTTATTATGCCCCCAGCGGCACTAAATACCCGCTCTGACAAAACGCTGGCAGCAGGGCAGGCCAGCACCTCCATGGCGTATAGAGCGCCAGTTCGTGCCATGTGTCCAGCTTGGACACCAAATAATTGTAAGGCACAGAGGGATCACTGAGGACGTTGACACGGTCTGGTATGTACTCCTTCACCATCTTCCAAAACTTTTCCCTCCTTGTGACACTAGGCCGCTCATCAGGGTGAGGGTGCTAGCGGGGTGTCATGAAACTGTCCCAGGCCTTGGAGAGTGTCGCCCTGCCTCTTTTGGAACTGCTGTGTGTTCCCCTCGTCTCTCTTACACGGTTGCCCAATGAACTACGTACTCTGCCGCCAGCGTTGTCAGCTGGAAATTTTTGGAGCAATTTTTCCACAAGGGCCTTCAGTTATTGCACCATTTTGCTAGTCGTCTCCACCACAGGAATGAGAGATGAGAAGTTCTCTTTGTAGCGGGTATCGAGAATGGTGAACAACCAGTAATTGGTGTTGGCTAAAATGCGTATAAAGCGAGGGTTACAGGAAAGGCAGCATAGCATAAAGTCAGCCATGTGTGCCAGAGTCCCAATAGACAAGGCTTCGCTCTCCTCACCAAGAGGATGACTCTCAATCGCCTCATCCTCTTCCTCCTCTTCTGCCCATCCACACTGAAGAGATGGAGTAAACCTGCTATGGGTATTACCCTCGGTAGCAAAGGCAACCGTCTCCTGCTCCTCCTCCTCCTCATCATCATCCAATTCGCACTGAGAAGACAAACTTAGGGTTATCTGGCTATCACCCTGTGTAATGTCTTCCCCCATTTCCACCTCTTCCACATGCAAAGCGTCCGCCTTAATTATGAGCAGTGAGCGTTTCAGTAGACACAGAAGTGGGATGGTTATGCTGATAATAGCACTATCGCCGCTCACCATCTGTGTTGATTCATCAAAATTGCGTAAAACCTCACAGATGTCAGACATCCATGCTCACTCATCGCTTGTGAAGAGCGGAAGCTGACTGAAAGGCGACGACAATGTGGCAGCTGGTATTCCACTACTGCCCTCTGCTGCTCACAAAGCCTGGCCATCATGTGGAAAGTGGAGTTCCAGCACGTGCTCAGGTCGCACAACAGTCAGTGAACTGGCAATTGCAAGCACTGCTGCAGCGTTGCAAGACCAGTGGAAGCTGTAGGTGACTTTCGGAAATGGGCACACAGGCAGCGCACCTTCACCAGTAGCTCAGGCAAATTGGGGTAGGTTTTGAGAAACTGCTGAACACGTGGGCCAGGCATGGTATGTGTGTGAGCTTTCCGAGCTCCAAAGCCGCCACCAAGTTGCGGCCATTATCAGACACAACCATGCCTGGTTATAGGTTGAGTGGTGAGAGCCACAGCTCAGCCTGGTCGCTTATACTCTGCCACAGCGCTGCAGCGGTGTGCTGTTTGTCACCTAAGCAAATAAGTTTCAGCACAGCCTGTTGCTGCTTCCCCACTGCAGTGCTACACTGCTTCCATCTACTGACTGACGGCTGACTGGTGCTGCAAGATGAGAATTCTGAGGTGGAAGTGGAGGAGGAGGTGGAGGAGGAGAAGGAGGGGTTGCAGCCGCTAATGTAGGTGATGGCGGAATTCTGGATAGAAGTAGGGTCTGCAATCCTTGGCGTCGGTAGCACCTGTGCCATCCCAGGGTACTCACTCCCAGCCTCCACAACGTTCACCCAGTGGGCTGTCAGGGAAATGTAGCGTCCCTGGCCAAAAGAACTTGTCCATGTGTCAGTCGTTAAGTGGACCTTCCCAGTAACTGCGGTGGTCAGGGCACTGGTTATGTAATGGGACACATGCTAGTATAAGGCGCGAACGGCACCCGAGAAAAATTGTGGCGGCTGGGTACTGGGTAACGAGGGACAGCAGCCATGAGGCTGTGAAAAGCCTCAGTGTCCACAAGCCTAAACGGCAACATTTCCAGGGCCAGTAATTTGGAAATTTGCGGATTTAGTGCTATGGCCTGTGGGTGGGTGGCTGGGTATTTGCGCTTTCGTTCAAATGGCCTGGGGTATGGACATCTGTACGCTGCACTGGGACACAGAAGTGGACGTGCTCGCTGATGGTGCTTGCAAAAGTCCAGGTGCAGGGCGGGAGGCATCTGGGCCTGCGTCTTGGACAGGAGATTGGTCAGCACGTAACACAGGGGAAGAGGAGGCAGTGGTGTGACCCACAGACACCGATTGTGGACCTAGGCATTCGGCCCACCTATTAGGGTGCTTTTCTACCATGTGGCAGATCATGTTGGTGGTGGTCAGGTTGCTAGTGTGCACGCTCCTGCTCATTTTGGTACGGCACAGGTTGCAAATTACAATTCTTTTATTGTCCGCATTTTCCTCAAAAAAGCACCAGACTGCGGAACACCTACCCCTTGGCAAGGGAGATTGCAGCAAGGGGCTGCTCTGGGGAACAGTTGCGGGCCTGTTTGGTGTGGCCTGCCTTCTCGCTTTTGCCACCCCACTGCCTCTTTGTACTGCTGTCCTTGCTCGGATTGCCACCTTCCCCGGTTGGGTCAGGGATTTTATCGTCCACCACCTCCTCTTCCACTTCACTCTGGTCCTCCTCCTGACATGTTGACCTAACAAGAATCTCACTTATTGACAACTGTGTCTCATCCTCATCATCAACCTTTTGAGACACTAATTGCCCTTGACTTATTGGCAACTGTGTCTCATCCTCATCATCAACCTCTTGAGACACTAAATGCCGTTGACTTATTGGCTTATTGGCATTGGTGTCTTGCGCCGCCCTGCAAACTGGGAAATGAAGCTCGAAATTGTGGATGACTGTGTTTCTTGTGCTCTGCCAGCAGGCACAGTTTCATTGCGTCCAGAGCAATGGCCTCTGCGTGCACCATCAGCAGCACGGCCACTTCCCTGTCCCTTACTGCTCGCCTTGCGCATATTAAATGGTATATATGCAAGTATATCACAAGTACAGTAGCACAAATTTTTTAAGTGTATGAGCAAATACATTTCACCGAATGTCACAAATATTTAGGATGCACAAACGTCATACAGCTGACACAGCACAGGTAATGTCGCTGTCACCAAGAGCAAAAAAAATTTCACCGAATGTCAGAAATATTTATGATGTTCAAACGTTATACAGCAGATGTAGCGCAGGTAATGTCACTGTCACCAACAGCAGAAAAAATTATACTGAATGTCACAAATATTTAGGATGCGCAAACGTCATACAGCTGACACAGCACAAGTAATATCGCTGTCACCAACAGCAAAAAAAATTACACCGAATGTCACAGGTATTTAGGATGTTCAAACATAATTCAGCAGATTTAGTGAAGGTAATATTGCTGTCACCAACAGCAGAAAAAATTACACTGAATGTCATAGGTATTTAGGAAGTTCAAACGTTATACAGCAGATGTAGCGCAGGTAATGTCTTTGTCACCAATAGAAGAAAAAAATACACTGAATGTCCCAGGTACTTTAGGATGTTCAAACGTTATAGAGCAGATGTAGTACAGGTAATGTCGCTGTCACCAACAGCAGAAAAAATTACACCGAATGTCACAGGTATTTAGGATGTTCAAATGTTATACAGCAGATGTAGTGAAGGTAATGTCACTGTTACCAACAGCAGAAAAAATAACACTGAATGTCACAGGTATTTAGGAAGTTCAAACGTTATACAGCAGATGTAGCGCAGGTAATGTCGCTGTCACCAACAGCAGAAAAAATTTCACCAAATGTCACAAATATTTAGGATGCGCAAACGTTATACATCAGATATAGTGCAGGTGATGTCGCTGTCACCAACAGCAGAAAAAATTTCACCGAATGTCACAAATATTTATGATGTTTAAACGTTATACAGCAGATGTAGCGCAGGTAATGTCGCTGTCACCAACAGCAGAAAAAATTTCACTGAATGTCACAAATATTTAGGATTAGAGATGAGCAAGCACTAAAATGCTCGGGTGCTCGTTATTCGAGTCGAACTTTTCCGGATGCTCGGGTGCACGTTTCGAGTAACGAACCCCATTGAAGTCAATGGGAGACTCGAGCATTTTTTGCAGGGGACCAAGGCTCTGCCTAGGGAAGGCTGGGTGAAAACCTGGAAACCTCAGAAAATGATGGAAACACCACGGAAATGGACAGGAAACAGCAGGGGCAGCATGCATGGATGCCTCTGAGGCTGCCTAATCCCACCATTACCCCAAATTCTCCTGCAACAGCCTGGTGGTTACCCTCA
>ONZH01006064.1:0-73532 GCA_900303285.1 Rhinella marina
AGAAAAAAAAACATTTTTTACGAAGTGAGTTCTGATGAGGCTTATCTCTCCGCAGTGAGCAGCCTATAGACGTCCTGAGCGGGGGTGCTGTTAGGGTTGCCACCTTTCCCAACAAAAAATACTGGTTACATAAGTTAAAAACGTTGGTGTGGGTTACTATGCGTGTTATTTAATCATAATTAAATTTTGCGCCATTTTTTTTTTCTAAAAAAAATTGAACAGTTCACTGTTAGGGCACCCTGTGTATTTTTTTTTTTTAAATCTTCCTATGGGTATTTGAACTCACAGCCATCTACATCAAAGGTAAGACCCTTATCCACTGGGCTATAGAGCTTAGCACTAAGTCATTGCTGTTTCTCTAATATAAAAAAACACAAAACCCTCATAGCAGTTTCTCTCTGGTATTATACAAGAGAAACATCTAGGTTTTTCAGCACTGAATTAGGTTCATGCATTCAATATTGTTAGTTGTGAGTTCAAATCCCCACATAAACATTTCAAAGAACAGAGTTAAAATTAGATTTCTATATGTACATAGGCTGTCCCCAAGCATAATTACCATGTTTGGGAGTATCCCTTCCATGTTCATAACACTGACTCCATATATGGACATAGCCATATATGGAGTCAGAGCAGGGACTCCTAAGATGGAAATTCCCCACTCTAGAGTCCCGACTGAAGCAGGGGGCCCGGTTTGCCGGCCCTGATTATTTTACCCTTAAATTTATTAATAAGCTCTCTCTCGCTGTTCAGTCAGTGCTGACACTGCCAGACTATGTAGGGACACATCCCTTTGACAATAGGAATGATAACAGCCATCATAAATATTGCCATACATATTGGCAGCTCTCTGCTCTGAGCTATCCTTCCTTTTTGTTCTGAGTGACAGTTGTGGCATCGAACCAATACATCAGTCACTCAGAGTAGTGACTCAGTTGTGAAGCAGCTCAATACGGAGAGTACATCATAGTGAAGCTTTGCCTTCTGATCACTTGTAGAGACAAAATCTAGCAGAACAAAACCACATTCAATGGTTGTGTCAACCAACTGGTTTGACTTTGGTCTATTCCTGCAAGCGTTATTCTAGCAGTTACCTGGTTTTTTAGACTTTAAATGGGTTCTCTGGGAATTAAGAAAATGAAAATACTTAAATATTACTTTATTATAAATGTATTCTCAAATACCTTTCATTATTTATAATGGTTCATTTTGTCTGGGGAGCAATCATCAGGGGAGACAAAATGAGCGCTGTCTCCCCTGAGTACACACAAAGTACACACAAAACCTGTCCTAATCACACAGGAGGACAAATTACTTCAGAACACTGAGGTAAAGAGCTGCCTCATCCTCCTCTATACTTGTCAGGGATTATGATCCTGAATACAGATGATAAGATCATAATTCCTGACAAGTAGGAAAGGAGGATGAGGCAGCTCTTTAGCTCATTGTGGTGAAGTAACTTGTTCTCCTGTGTGATTAGGACAGGTTTTCAGTGTACTAATAGGACGGCGGCCTTTTTATTTCTCCTAATAATTGCTCCCTAGACAAAACAAGCCATTCTAAGCAATGAAAGGTATTTGTGAATATATTTATTATAAAATGATATTTAAGTATTTTTATTTTTTTAATTCCTGGAGAACCCCTTTAACTGCTATACATGGTCTTCACTTCCCTTGCAAGGGAGTAACTATGCCAGTACCTCTTGGAATTGTGCTGGTATAGTTGGCAGCAGACCCATGAGGATCAGAAACACCAGTGTGGGGCACCGAGAGATCAGGTAAAACACATAAACAGAAAGAAGTCAGGGCTGGCAGATCTCTTGCAAATTTGTGAAACAATCAAAAGGTCAGGACAGGCGGCATAGGAACAATACAGTGATCAGGCAAAGGTCAGGACAGGAGACAGAGAATCAGGATCCAGGAATCATGCAGAGGTTGGTAAACTGGCAGACAAATAGATTATAGCTCTTTACAAGCTCAATTACGCACAGAGAGACCTAGCAAGATCTGTAGAGATGAGTTGCTCAGGCAAGGAAGTGAGGTCAGCAACACAGTTATATAGGAGACTTGATTAGCTCCTTAGTCAAGTAATCGAACACAGAATCAGAAAGCAAATTAACTCCTGCAGTGCTGCAGGGAAACGCCTCTCCAATACACACACAGTAAGAGGCCTTACACCCAGGCTGCA
Organism: Rhinella marina; assembly: GCA_900303285.1. Classification (NCBI taxonomy): domain Eukaryota; kingdom Metazoa; phylum Chordata; class Amphibia; order Anura; family Bufonidae; genus Rhinella; species Rhinella marina. Next base: position 2,188 of record ONZH01006064.1, read on the forward strand.
GTGTAAGACACAGGGGATCTGCAGCCAGGCATAAGCTAAGTGAGTGACGTAATGCCCATGCTCACCATAGATAGCAGGATGGTGGGAGGCCCAGTGGACCGCCATGACACCTTGTAAATCTGGAAAGGTTCCTTACAAAATACTTTGGTAAATCTATTTGTATTTTGACACATAGTCTATAAAATAATAATGTTCTCCCTCTCCTTTATGCCAGGATGTGAACCATCTTTGGAACAATGGGCCAAAAAGAGGTGCACCAAACTGATATACCCTAGCTTAAAGGGGTTGGCCCATCTCACGCATTGGTAGCATATTGTTAGGTTATGATATCAACGTCGGATACATACGTTTGGTACTGGCTCCAGTGGTATCTCTAGAACGGAGTTTGCAAAGTGAAGGAAAGTGGATTGCACATGTGCGGCCGCCCTCCATTAATTTTTTTTATGAGAGTGCATAAAATGGATGCACACCCTACAAGCATGGCCACCGCTCTGTTCACTTCTATGAGACTGATGGAAATAACCGAGCCAGCACTCGGCTATTTTCGGCAGTCCCATAGAAATGGATAGAGGGCAGCGATTCATGCGCGGTCTACTCTCTATCACTTTGCACCCTCTGTTCTCGAGATAGTTGTGGTTCCCAGAGGTGAGACCCGCACCTATCAGACATTGGTGGAATATGCTAGTGATATGCCACCAATGTGTAAGATAGACAAACCTCTTTTACAATTACTTTGCATAAATAGTCTCCATAAGATTGAGAATTTCCTTGAGAGAAAGGTCTTGTATGTTTAAATAACCCTTCCAAAATAGAAGATATTTGTTAGTTACCTCGCTCAAACCGCGGATAAGCATATTGGACTGATAAACTGTCAATGTAACACCCTGACTTTACTTACAGCACCACAGAATTCTTCAGTCCCTCCAGAAGACCACCAGTGGACATGGTCTGCAAACACGGCATTGCCACGTGCACAGAGACTTTGCAATAATTATTAGGTATTATTTCCATGTGTACTTAGTATTAGATATCCTGCTTTTAAGAAGAATCATTTAAAAGCTTCTAGGAAACAAATAATGACCCTTAATCATGCTACCATTAGCTAGAAGCGATATGACCTACAGAATGCCTGGAAGGTCACAATATTGTAAATGTACGTTTAATACTGAAAAGAAAATAAAGTACTTAAAAAATTAAACTTTCCTTAAAATGAGGGGTTCTTTGGAAAAAAAATTGAACAAAAAAATTTCAAAAGTAAAAAGTTCAAAGAAGACAGGAAGTAGTAGCGCTGTAGGAAAGAAGTGGAGTTAGACTAGAAGTACAATAGGGGATACACCTGTAGTGTTGTCATAGGGAAGAGGAGTTGGACCAAAAGTGTTATTCAAGAGAAGAAGATTGCACTAGTAGTGTTGTAGGATAGAAGGGAAGTTGGTGATAAATTTTATCTCTGTAAAAACAGAAGAGAAAAGTTAAAGGGATAAAGGGAACACTTAAACAACACAATGTAGCTTCAAGTCAATCAGACGTCAGTGAAATCAACCTGTCCAGTTATGAAACAACACTGATTGTGAATCAATTGCTCCTGCTGTTGTGCAAATTGAACAGACAACAGGTAGAAATGATGCCATTAGTAAGACAACCCCTATAAAGGAGTGGTTCTGTAGATGGTGACTACAGACCATTTCTCTGTTCTCATCCTTTTTGGCTGTTGTTTTGGTCACTTTTGCATTTTGTCACTGCCCTCACTACTAGAGGTTGCATGATGAGGTGTCTACAACCCACAGAAGTTGCTCAGATAGTGCAGCTCATCCAAGATGGCACAACAATGCAAGCTGTGGCAAGAAGGTTAGCTGTGTCTGTCAGCACAGCGTCTAGAGCAGGGATCTCAAACTCGTGGCCCTCCAGATGTTGCAAAACTACAACTCCCAGCATGCCCTGGTAGCTGAAGAATGTCCAGGCATGATGGGAATTGTAGTTCTGTAACAGCTGGAGGGCCACGAGTTTGAGATCACTGGTCTAGAGGATGAATCAGATACCAGGAGACAGGCCAGTACACGAGGAGATGTGGTGGGGGCCGTAGGAGGGCAACAGCCTAGCACCAGGACTCCTATGTGCAAGGAGGAACAGGAGCCAGAGCCCCGGAAAATGATCTCCATTAGGCCGCTAATATCCATGTGTCTGCTCATCCTGTCAGAAACAGACTCCACGAGGGTGGTATAAGGCTCCGGCGGCCACAAATCAGTGTTGTGCTTACAGCTCAACACCATCCAGGGCGATTGGCATTTGCGAGAGAACACCAAGATTGGCAGATTCGACATTGATGCCCTGTGCCTTTCACGGATAAGAGCAGGTTCTCACTGAGCACATGTGACGGACGTGACAGAGTCTAGAAATGCAGTGAAGAACTTTCTGCTGCCTGCAACATCCTCTAGCATGACTGGTTTGGCAGTGGGTCATTAATGGTGTAGGGAGGCATTTCTTTGGAGGGCCCTACAGTCCTCCATATGCTAGGCAGAGGTACCCTGACTGACATTAGGTACCGGGATTAGATCCTCAGACCCATTGTGGGACCATCTGCAGGTGCAGTGGGCCCTGGGACAGTGCTAGGCCTCATGTGGTTGAAGTGTTTCAGCAGTTCCTGCATGATGAAGGCATTCATGTTATGGACTGGCCTGCCCCTTCCCCAGACCTGAATCCAATCGAGCACATCTGGGACATCATGTCTCGTTCCATCCACCAACGCCACATTGCACCACAGACTGTCCAGAAGTTGACTGATGCTTTAGTCCAGAACATCCACCGCCTCATCAGGAGCATGCCCAGGCATTGTAGGAAGGGCATACAAGCACGTGGAGGCCACACACACTACTGAGCCTCATTTCATTCTCTTGGGGCATTTCCACTGAAGTTGGATTAGCCTTAAATTTGATTTTCCACTTTGATTGTGATATCATTCCAAATCCAGACCTCCATGGGATATTAATTTTGATTTACATTGATCATGTTTATGTTTTATTGTTTTCAACGCATACTAGTATATAATGAATAAAGATTTGCAACTGGAATATTTCATTCATTGAGATCTAGGATGTGGTATTTTACTGTTCCCTTTATTTATTTGAGCAGTGTACATGGAATAAGATGGGATCTGGGTGGCATCTTTTTGTTGATTTGATTTCATACGTTACATGTCAAGATAAAAACAACGTTTCTATCACTTTTATGGAAATACATTTACTAGACTATATCAGACGTTTCGCTTTATTAAAGACCATTTTGCTACAGCTTATACAAATGCATGAGCACAATCACATATCATAGAAATCAGCATCTCTATTCAGCTCTTTTTATAATTAAATCTCCATATTTATCATTGTTGTGCCGTCGTCAGAGGATGCACAAGCTGCAAAAAAACCGCCTCTCATCAGTGTCAGAAATATTTGACTACCAAATGAAATAAAATAACCAAAAGGTCAATTTTGCATAAGAACCGTGAGACATTTCAGGGATTCTTTTCTTCTGTCACCTCTGTGGTGTGGCAAAAGGCCCTGGGGTGGGGTCTGAGACATTTTTCTTGGCCTACTCAGGAGGCAGATACTGCATGATTAGTATTTATTTTCTAGGTGTTTGGAACTGGAATGTATGATAGCATCAAAAATGTGAAATATAATATAAGTCATTTGTACCATTTGTTGTGTATGCAAAGAAATCTGTATTACCCTAAAGTCTACTGCATTTGGCGTTAGCTTGGATTTTTATACTTATTAATATATGTTGTGTGTTGTCCCACTAGGACACCACCAGTGGCTAATGAGTATGTCTTATCATGTTTCTAGTGTTATTATAAAAATTAATATTGGGCAAAACAAAGCAAAGCATTCGAAGCAGAATTTGGTCCGAGGTGTAGGAAAACTTCAATTTGCAACAAATCCGAATTTCTTCACATTTCATTGTAACAAATCAGGTTTTCCTAAAATGGCAGCTGCACATTTTACAAAGTAAAAGTAAGTGTAGAGGAGACGCGCCTGACAGCCATAATGCTGTGCAGCCAGCCAATCTGCGAACAGCCCTATAAAACCCTCTCCTCCATTGTCCTGTGAGCTGAGCATAGGGAAAGACATGGCAAGCGCGGAAGCGCTAGGGACAGTATTGCTGAAAGCGATTAGTAGAAGAATAATGGAGTGGTAGAGTGCAGGGACAGTGCAGGTAGACTGCAGGGAGAGTGCAGGGACAGTACAAGGAGACTTATTCTGCGTCAGTTTTATTTAACTGCACATTCATGCGGGATGTGTGTTCCTGACAAATTACCCTGAGATGTTAGAGCTGCTGCAGAAAGTGCGGGCCACCTGCTGCTTCTCGCCTTTCTGCGCTGCAGCATAAGTTCGGCCTTCCCGCTCACCACCCCATATGCAACGCACCCAAAAGGTAGAACTCCACCTTGCACATGCTGGAGAGACTGTGCGAGCAGCAGCAGGCAATAGTGGAGTTTCAGCTGCAGCACGCACGGGTGAGTCGCTCTGCGGAATAGCAACATTTCACCACCAATGAGTTGGCCTCCATGCGGGATGTGTGTGCGGTGTTGGGCTGTTTCGAGTACTCCACCAACATGGCCAGTGCTGATGATGCCATCCTCAGCGTTACTATCCCACTTCTATTTTACAGCACCAAAGTTCAGGTCCCTATTGACTTCTGTGGGGTTCTGAATCAAGTTTGGGTACCCAAACCAGACTTTGAACTAAAGTTCACCTGAACCCGTCAAATCAGAACATCTGCTCATCCTTAGATGTGATGTTATGTGCTATAAATGCCCCATATTTTTGATACATATTATGACATGGTGCAATCTGTAAATGTAGCAAATTTTCTGTACAATGTTTAGATCTAAGTTTCATTTTGTACCCAGTGATGCTTCAGTCTGGGGTTACACCTGGACATTAGTATGCGTACTACAAAAAAAAAAAAAACTCAGCAATATCTATTCATAGCAATACATTGTGTAGCCTCAAAATCTCTGCAAAATTTATGCAGTCAAGCAAATCACTATCAGTTTAATATCTTACATGCTAGGATTTCTGAGCGACTTTAAAAAGTAATAGTCACTTATGCCTCCAGTAATATAACATTTGCTGTATAAAAATCACTTGATTATTCTTAATAATAACAAAAATCTCAATACAACAGACTAGGTTTAGCCCTAGAGTTTCTTGCTAAAATTAAGGAAGCTCTGCTGCCACCTTGTGTTAGGAAGCATTAATGCACTGTAAACTGTAAAAACTGATGACATTTTGTAAACATACAGTAAGTGTAAAAGTAGCACATTACAATAACTACTGGCATACCTATATAGCCTTTTTTACCTTGGCACTTAAGATGTTAATACCTTAAGGGCATTGGCTGTTTGGCCTTTGGCCTTTAAAATTTTATTTTTTTATCGTTGTATTCCGACAGCTTTTTTTTTTGCTGTATGAGGGCTTGTTTTTTTTTAGGGTGATTTGTATTTCTGAATATAACTATGTTGGTGTGCATATAACACATCAACAAAATTTTATTAACTCTTTTTAGGTTGGATAAAAAAACAATCCTTCCTTGCTTTCTTCCTTCCTCTCTTTCCCTCCCTCCCTTCCCCTCTTCCCAGGGGCGGGCTGGGCCGGGGGGCAGGAGGGCAGATGCCCCCCGGGCCGGTGTATGTCAGGGCCACCGCGGCTCCTGAACTCAATTGTATCTGCATCCACTAGATGCAGATACAATTGTGCCAGTAACAGCCAGCGCAGGCGGAGCAGGGAACCTCTGGTTCCCTGCTCCGCTACTCCCGGTGGCCAGCGCACTGATGTGACGTAGGCGGCGCGATGATGTCATCGCGCCGCCTGCGACGTTCCTCAGGAGCAGACCCGCCAGAAGAGGCCGGGTCTGCATCGTGGGACCGCGCCTGGACAGGTGAGTATTAACTGCCCTCTCCCTACATGCACCCCTTAACCTAATACTGCCCCCTGCCTCCCTATACTGACCCCCCATACTGGCCCTGCCTTACCCTAACCTTAATACTGGCCCTGCCCACCTAGTACTGACCACCCTGCCTCACCCCTGACCCTAATACTGGCCCCTGCCTGACCCCTAATACTGACCCTGCCTGACCCCTAACCCTAGTACTGGCCCCTGCCTGACCCCTAATACTGACCCTGCCTGACCCCTAACCCTAGTACTGGCCCCTGCCTGACCCCTAACCCTAGTACTGGCCCCTGACCTCTAATACTGACCTGCATTAACTTATAACCCTAATATAGGCCCCTGACCCCTAATACTGGCCCTGCCTGACTCCTAATCTAGTACTGGCCCCTGACCTCTAGTACTGGCCGCTGACCACTTATTTTGGCCCCTGACCCCTACCCTAGTACTGACCTCTAACCTTGGACCCCTAACCCTGATACTAGCCCCTTACCCCTAGTACTGACCCCTAATACTGGCCCTGTCGCACCCCTAAGGCTACTTTCACACTTGCGTCAGCAGGATCCGTTTGTGAGATCCGTCCAGGCTCTCATAAACGGATCCGTCCTGATAATACAACCGTCTGCATCCGTTCTGAACGGATCAGTTTGTATTATCTTTTACATAGCAGAGACGGATCCGTTCAGAACTCCATTGAAAGTCAGTGGGGAACGGATCCGTTTACTATTGTGCATGAGTAAACGGATCCGTTCCCATTGACTTACATTGTAGTCATGATGGATCTGTTTCCATTCTGCTCAGTCAAGCGGACACCAAAACGCTGTCAGAGCGGAATGGAGACGTAACGGAGGCAAACTGATGCATTTTGAACGGATCCTTATCCATTCAGAATGCATTAAGGAAAAACTAATCAGTTCAGGACCGTATGTGAGAGCCTGGGACTGATCTCACAAACGGATCCTGCTGACGCAAGTGTGAAAGTAGCCTAACCCTAGTACTGGCCCCTGACCTCTAATACTGGCCCCTGACCCCTACCCTAGTACTGACCTCTAACCCTGGACCCCTAACCCTAATCCTGTCCCTAACCCTAATATTGACTGCTAATACTGACCCCTAATACTTTCCCTAACTCTAATACTACGCCATACAGACCCCAAACCCTACTACTGACCATTAACCCTGAGGCTACATTCACATGACCATATGTGTTTTGAGGTCCACACATTGCGGATCCACAAAACACGGATACTGGCCTTGTGCATTCCACATTTTGTGGAACACACATGCCCAGCCCTATAATAGAAATGCCTGTTCTTGTCTGCGATTGCGGTCAAGGATAGGACATACTCTATCTTTTTTTTGCGGGGCTTGCGGAACGGAACTTAGGATTTGCGGCCCCTTTTAAGTAATTGGAAATACGGTTGTTTGAATGTACCCTAACGCTGCCTCTAACCCCAGTACTGGCCCCTAACTGATACTGACCCTAATTCTAATACAGGCCCTAAGGGTGCATTCAGACAACCGTATTCAGACGACCGTATTTCTAAGTCTGAATCCGTTCCACAATTTTGCCGAACGGGTGCGGACCCATTCATTTCAATGGGGCCGCAAAAGATGCGGACACCACACCATGTACTGTCCGTATACGTAGTTCCGTTCCCCCCAAAAAAATATAGTGCATATGCCCTATTCTTGTCCGCAAGAATAGGCATTTCTATATAGGGCTGGCACTGCGCAAAATGTGGAACACACAAGGCCAGTATATGTGTTTTGCGGATCCACAATTTGGGGACTGCAAAACACTTTCGGTCGTCTGAATGTAGCTTTTTGCTAATACTACGCCTATCCCTAATACTGACCCCTAACCCCAATACTGACCCCTAACCCCAATGGCTGGCCCTAACTCTAACACATGACCACTATCACCCCACACACTACTGATACGCAGTATTAATAGAAGCTGGTACTATATATATACTACACAGGTATATATGCACTGTAGTGACATATATATGTACATATGGATGTACTTGTCACACATTATCTGTACACACCTGATGTACATAAGATACCTCATACTTACACATATTCAGTACACTGCTTGTTATATACTATATATCTGTACACACTGCATCTATTATATAACACTGCTGTATCAGTACACTGCATGTACATATAGTACACTGCTGTCACTATATTATACTGTGCATGTCTACTATATATATAGACACATACATCTATACATACAGTATTCCAGTACACTGGCTGTATATACTTATATATCTGTACACACTGCATCTAATATACGTCATACTACTCACACTGTACACTGCTGTATATACTATATATCTGTACACACTGCTCTAATATATCGTACATACTAACATATCAGTACACTGTCTGTATATACTGTATATATACTACATATAATATACGTCATACTTTCACATATCAGTACACGATATGAATATACTGTATATATAGATGTATATATATACAGCTGTGATACATGCATATAATCATACCATAATGCAGTGTGTACATGATATATATACAGCAGTGTACTGATATGTGAGGTATAGTATACTATATAGTTATACTGATGTACGGTATACAGATATATATATATATAATATATACAGCCAGTACTGATATATGTATAGATAGTATAGTATGCAGTGCTTGATGTTACATAGTATATATATACAGCAGTGTATGATATAACTGTTATAGCAGTGTGATATGCTTAACAGCATTGTGACTATATAGCAATGACGTATAATACCCACTGCATTTGTCAGTGACGTTTACCAAGTATTAACCCACTATTCTATTTTACAGTGTGTGTATGCTGTATTCAGGGGCACTCAGAAGAGGCACTATACACAAATGGGCACATATACTGCAAGAGGCCACAATACATAAAGGGGGCCACCACTGAAGGGGCACTATACAGAAAGGGGCACATATAAGAGGCACGTTTTATAAGGGGCACCAAGCATGTGGCACTAGCATTAGGGGCACTGTGTGTGGCACTATAAACAGAGGGCACAGGGCATATGACACTATATACAGAGGGCACAAAGCATGTGGCACTATAAACAGAGGACACAGAGCATGTGGCACTATATACAGAGGGTAAAGGGCATATGGCACTGTATACAGAGGGCACAGAGTATGTGGCACTATATATAGAGGGCACAGGGCATATGACATTGTATACAGAGGGGCACAGAATATGTGGCACTATATACAGAGGGCACAGAGTATGTGGCACTATATACAGAGGGCACAGGGCATATGACACTATATACAGAGGGCACAAAGCATGTGGCACTATAAACAGAGGACACAGAGCATGTGGCACTATATACAGAGGGTAAAGGGCATATGGCACTGTATACAGAGGGCACAGAGTATGTGGCACTAATGCTACTGTTATATTCAGGGCACAGAATGTGGCACTAAGATGAGTTTGTGTCAGTATGCAGGGTGCCAATGTGTTGGTTAAAGCGTGAAGCTGAAGACATCTTCTCGGCAAAATCTGCAAAGCTGCATTGTGGATGGGAGGAGTCGTCATGGTGGTCTGAACCAGATGGGGAAGGAGGAGACGTCACCTGTAAGTCACTAAATGGAAATGATTATTCTGCTACTGACTGTGTATGATGGGAGCTGTAGTCACCTGGATGATCTACAGCTGATGATGGGTGTAGCATGCTGTTTTGCGCAATAACTCCCAGCATCCCCTTTACACTTGTTCAGGCCATACTGGGAGCTGTAGTTTCATATGGCGAGGGCTGACCTGACTACTCAGATGGTATCTGTACTAAACATTTAAAATCTGGTAATGTATTTATGTATTGAACTTGGTTCTGGTGCTGTATTTATGTAGAGAACTTGGTTCTGGTGCTGTATTTATGTAGAGAACTTGGTTCTGGTTCTGTATTTATGTAGAGAACTTGGTTCTGGTGATGTATTTATGTAGAGAACTTGGTTCTGGTGCGTATTTATGTAGAGAAATTGGTTCTGGTGCTGTATTTATGTATTGAACTAGGTTCTGGTGCTGTATTTATGTAGTAAACTTGGTTCTGGTTCTGTATTTGACTTATAGGTTTAGTTATGGTGCTATATTTCTTGTTGATTTTGTTGCTGTATTTGACTTATGGGCCTGGTTCTGGTGTTGTATTCATGCAGTGAACTTGGTTCTGGTTCTGTGTTTGACTTCTAGGTTTGGTTCTGGTGCTGTGTGTATGTAGTGATCTTGGTTCTTGCTCTGTATTTGTGTTAAACATACATCTGATGCTATACGTCTAATACTATCCATTCACATTTGCGTTTGGGTCACAGATTCTGTTAAAAAGACCGGGCAGAAAAGTTCTGCATGCAAGACCTTTTTGTCCGGTAGAAGAGCAGCATCCTGAGCAGACCCCATTGTACTCAATGGAGTCTCTTCAGCTCAGGGATTGGTAAATCTGGTCCCTCTAATGATCAGGCTGTTGCTACGGACTCAGCCATGTTCTGTAAAGCCCTTTTACCTATACCGGCTTTATGGTAGGCGGAGTTAAACAGGTTAAGGGTGGGCCGCTCCACATGGGCCAATGCTGTGTGCTTGCCCCCCAGGCTAAAATTTGCCAGCCAGCCCCTGCCTCTTCCTTCCTCTCTTACCTCCCTTCCTTTCTCTCTTCCCTTCCTTCCTCCCTTCCCTTGCCTTCTCCGTTCTCTTCCCTTCTCCCTTTCCTTTCCTTTCCTTCCTTCCTTCCTTCCTTCCTTCCTTCCTTCCTTCCTTCCTTCCTTCCTTCCTTCCTTCCTTCCTTCCTTCCTTCCTTCCTTCCTTCCTTCCTTCCCCTTCCCTACCTTCCTTTCCTTTCCTTCCCTCCCTTCCTTCTTTACTTCAACCTTTTAAAATGTCTTCATTTTGGTGATTTTGTATTTTTAAAACTTTTTAAGTCCTAGTTGGGACTTGAATGTGAGTTAAATCTTCGGATCAGAGATATATAGTAGTAAATTGAAATATTTCTAATTGCAGTGTATTAAAGCTGTCAGCATCTTTGACATGACCTAATAGGTGTACAAATGTGGCAGACCTGGGTGACCTTCATTTGACCTCAGTTGTCATGGAGACCCATCAGAACCCAGCAATCATATTGCAGGGAGGTCTATGGTGGTGTCACACATTGGGCCAGATTTACTTATATGTCTGCACCAAAAATATTTCTAAAAAATTGGAACAATTTGGCTGAGTTTGGCACATCTAGGGTTTCTAAACTTGCTTTATAACATGCTCAACAAGGGAACATGACTTAGCTAAACGCAGCAGACAGACACGTCAGTGTCTGTTCTAAGATAAATATGAGATGAATGACATTGTTCATGTTGCAGTCGTCCCTGCTAACACACTTTGCGGCCTCTTCAAAAGGCAACAGCACCCAACAGGCGTCTCGGATGAGTTGGCACTGCCTGACCTTGAAGCAACACATTCTTGCTGCTGAGGCTATCTGGTGCAAGACAAAATAGTTCACAGCTTTCCGCTACTTGTACCGCCGCTTGAGCATGTGTAATGTTAAATTCTAGCGAGTTGGCACATGGTCAAGAGGTGCCCAGGTATGCAGGTCCAGGAAAGTGTCCTGGACTTTGCCAGCATCTTGCACATGCCCGCGTTCTTATTTAGAAAGCATTGCACCACTAGGTTGATGACGTGCGCCATGCAGGGAGCATGTGTTATTTCACACAGGTTCAGGGTGGCCAGATGTCGCACCCATTGGTGCTGAACATGTCACCCAATTGGAGTCAGCAGGGTGACAGCCAGCGGCATTCATGCTGCTTGATGTACTTCAGCAACTGCTCACCTGTGTGGCTACTCACACCCAGGTCATTTAGCTCCCACACGGCATGGCAACACTTGACTTGAAATATGTGATAGGAATGAGGGATAGTGCAAGTAACCCTGTGCCCTGATGCTTTTGGGGATGGGAATGTGTCCATGGAAGAGGAGGTAGATAAGTGCCTGATGTTAAAGCCAGGGTGACACAACTATGGGGGTTCAAAAAGACCTGGCCTCATTGCCTGGCTGCTGCCTTACCACTGTCAGAAAAAAAGCATTGTGGGCTGTGAAAGGAAAATGTTGTCCCTGTCCATAAGAGCTGCTTCAGGTATCCACCATGGCATGAACCTCACTTCACAGCGAGAATCGCAGGGAGCGTCCCACATTGTCCGCCAGGTAAGAGTACATGACAGGGATGGTTTTTTGGGAGAAATAATTCCAGCTAGGAATCTTCCAGTAAGGTTGGGCACACTCCATTAGCTCCCTAAAGGCTTGACTAAATGGTACGGCAGCAACTGCATCTCCAGCGACTTTGCCAGGTGGGACTTAGCTTGTGGACTATCGGATTGCTGGGTGCATACAGTTGTTTCCTGGCCAAGCATTCCATTATTGTTGGCTGATGGAGCAAAGGAGGAGTCTGAGAGGGAGAAGTACCTGCCTATCGATGCTGTCTGGCTGCCATAAGGGGGGCCAGGAGAAGGAGGGAACTCCTGCTGAGGTGGCTGGCTGCCACCTTTGCTTGCCAATGGGATGGGGTGATGCCGTTTTATGTGGTTCAATAGAGCTGTGGTGCTTAGCTTTAGATTTGCCTGCCCACGTCATATTTTGCTCTTGCACAGCTTGCACAAGGCAATGCTTTTGTCTTCCAACAGCGTCGAGAAAAAAATGCCAGATAGGAGATACTCATGCAGCAGACGTAGAGACATCCAGGCTCGGCTTAGCACTGGCATGTTTTGGCCCTAACCCACCCACAGCATCAGTGGCATCAATATATCCCTAAGCAGATGTGGCAAAGGTTATTCTTTGGGAGATATGTGGTTTCTGCTCCTTATTGCTACCGCCATCACCCTCTGCCTCTGATGTTGCCTTCTCCTCAGCACGCTAATCCAGCACCCAGGTCTTATCCAGCACACAATCGTCATTGGAATCCCCTACCCCCCCCCCCGCATTGCTCTGATGGACACTGTTGCTGCCCCTGACGCCTATACCACTATAGGTGCCACTACTACCATCACCAACACAGCTATGCCTGGGGTCTGTTTTGGGGACACTCTATTGGCTGGTTCTGAATCAGATTCTTATAGTCTTTTATGTGTCTAAGAAGAAAGTGAAATGGTGCCTTAGCCCCTACCCAAATTAAAGAAGGGATGGAGTGTGGTAAAATGCTGCAACCCTCTCCATTTTCAGTATCGCTGTTTTCTCCATCACTAATAAAGCACTACTACCCAAAATAAATAAGACACTTATTTAATAGATGAGTGAATTGGTTTGTCTTAGCGGAGCTTCTTCTGCCGTGGGGCACTGTCTGGCTCTGTCAATTTTGTGGTAGGTGGGTCCTTATTCACTTCCAGGGCAGCCCCTTATAGGTAAAGATGGCCTTCTGATAAGACAAATCGTTATGTTAGAATCAATGTGCTCAGCTCTAGGTTATTTGTTAAAGAAATGATGGACAAAAATTAAAGGGGATTTCTGCCGCCCCCCCAACCCCCAAATTTAGATAAAGGCAAGACATGTTATAAATTAACAAAAGAAGTCTTCCTCATCTGTTCAATCCTGCACCATTCCAGCTCTGCCATTCTAGTGCTACCTGTTAGTTTTCATAACTATCAATGACATCCTCAACTACCCGACCGACAATTGCTGGCCTTAGTGATCATTTGGCAGGTAGTCAGAGACATCACCACTGTAGAGGGACCAAGTACTGCAGCAATGACTCTGCTTACCTAAACTTTGGAGGGTCTGGGAATCCCTTTATCCATGATCTACTGGTTCACCGCAGATAGGTGGGTAGGAGATTGACTGAGATGGAGATGACAGCTTTCCACACTTAGAAAATGGCTACCTTAAAAGCAAGCAGCTAAATGGGCATTGTGATGACACAACATACATTACATTACCCCAAGACTGACTTGTGGCTGCAATAGGGGAATGGAAAAAGGTGTGTGGTTGAGGTATATGTGGACCGGCAGGGGTAAGAGAAGGGTAATAGGAAATATTTGACTGAGATGTGTTTATGGGCCTCTGTGCCAATTGTTTTCCCTCCAAAACTTATCTCTGCATAGTCATGGTAACTGTGGAAAATTACCAGCTTCTTAGTGCACAGGCTGGAAAGTACCAAAGTCTCTCAGTATTAGCTGACTGTATACATACTGACCCTTTCCACATCTGTGACTCATGCATGTATAACAAGAGCATGCGTGACAGTGGAGGCATTTGTGGCTGGTGTAGGCTATGACAGGGGGATCTGTAATTGGTACACGCTATACCGAGGGCATTTGTGGCAGATTATTACACTCCTGAAATACATACAGGCCCCTCTTGAACTCTTTTAGTGAACTTACCATCACCACCTCCTCAGGCAGAGAGTTCCATAGTCTTACTGCTCTTAACGTAAAGAATCCTCTTCTATGTTTGTGTAGAAACCTTCTTTCCTCCAGATGCTGAGGATGTCCCCTCATCACAGTTACAGTCCTGGGGATAAATAGATGATGGGAGAGATCTCTGTACTGACCCCTGACATATTTATACATAGTTATTAGATCTCCCCTCAGTTGTCTTTTTTCTAAAGTGAATAACCCTAATTTTGATGTTTCTGGGTACTGTAGTCCACCCATTCCAGTAATGCCCTCCTCTGAACCCTCTCCAGCTCTGCTATGTCTGCCTTGTTCACAGGAGCCTAGAACTGTACACCGTACTCCATGTTTGGTCAAGACTATGTTCTCATCATGGGCATCTATGGCTCTTTTGATGCAACCCATTATCTTATTGGCCTTGGCAGCCGCTGTCTGACGCTGGTTTCTACAGCTTAGTTTGCTGTTCTCTAAAACTCCTTTTCCATGTCAGTGTTACCCAGTGTTTTACCATTTAGTATGTACTGGTGACTTGCATTATTCCTTCCTATGTGCATAACCTTACATTTGTCAGTGTTTAACCTCATCTGCCACTTCTCTGCCTAAGCCTCCAATCTATCCAGATCCATTTGTAGAAGTATACTGTCCTCTTCTGTATTAATTACTTTACACAGCTTAGCGTCATCTGCCAAAATTGATATTTTACTGTGCATGCCTTCTACAAGATCATTAATAAATATATTGAAGAGAATAGGGCCCAATATTGACCCCTGTGGTACCCCACTAGTCACAGTGACCCAATCTGAGTATGTACCATTAATAACCACTCTCTGTTTTCTATCACTGAGCCAGTTACTTACCCACATACAGAAATTTTCTCCCAGTCCAAGCATTCTCATTTGATATACTAACCTTTTATGTGGTACCGTGTCAAATGCTTTGGAGAAGTCCAGATATGTGACATCCATGGATTTGCCGCGGTCAAATCTAGAACTTACCTCCTCATAGAAACTGATTAAATTAGTTTGACATGACTGATCCCTCATGAAGCCATGCTGATATGGAGTTATTTGCTTATTTTTATTGAGGTACTCCAAGATAGCATCTCTTAGAAAACCTTCAAACAGTTTACCCACAACAGATGTTAAACTTACCAACCTATAGTTTCCGGGCTCTGTTTTGGAACCTTTTTTAAATATTGGCACCACATTTGCTATGCGCCAACCTTGTGCAATACTCCTTGTCAGTATAGAGTCCTTAAATATCAGAAATAAGGGTCTGGCTATAACATTACTTAATTCTTGTAGGATACGGGGGTGTATGCCATCTGATCCTGGTGATTTTTCTATTTTAATTAGAGATGAGCGAATCATTCAAAATTGTATTCGCCGAACTTTTCCTAAGATTCGTATATTCGACGAATAGATTTGTTGTATTTGCGTACAAAATATACGTTATTATGTGCTATTAGTGAACATTCACGCACTAATAATGAACACTCTTTTAAAAAATGTACGCAACTTCTTAGAAGACGTACACATAAGCGTACAAATAGCGTACAAATCCTCAGCGTACTATTGTCTACGCGATTATGTAATACGCAGGTACGCACGATGAGAAGCCGCGGCGTGCACTCCTCAGAGGCAGAGCGAATTTTAGAAAATGGCATCCAGGCGATCCTCATCATTTAGCTCTGCTGCACAGCTGAAATACATAGTCCGGCTGATGGACCAGCAGGATTATGATGGCACACACCGCCACCCGAACCAGCATAAAAAGGAGGTAATCCAGCAGGTTATCCGAGGCTTGCGCCATCGTTTCGACACCTTGCGGACCCCGGGCCAGATCCAGCGTAAATGGTCAGATCTGAAATCGCCCTCAGAGGCAGTATGTATATTTGAGGTAGAACAAGTAAGGTGCTGTCTATCCGGCTAAGTGCATAGTACAACCATCCACCATACAATAAAGTGAATATGAGGACACATTGCGGTACCTGTAAAGAAATACACACAATGGGCAATATACTTGAAAACGTTGCTGAAAGGTAAAAACATTAGTGCAAACAATATAGCGCAAATACATTATAGCTATAATGTAAACATTTTAAATATCACCCACCTACATAGTATGCTCACGGACACGTTTAAGTCTCTTTTCTTCTGATGCTTGTCATACAACTGGAACAGAGTCCCAAACTCAGTTGTAATTTGTAATCCACATAGGTAATTGTAATCCAAATGGGTAATAAAATAGCAGCAAAGGTTCCTAAAATAAATCCTCTTTCAAGGGGCTCCCCAATAACCTGAAAAGGGCGAAAAAAGGGATGAGGCACACGTATGCACAACTTGGTTAAAACTTTTTTTTTTGATGGGGGAGTCCTGACAATCCATGTCCATCTGGGTGAGGACAAATGCAGGGCAACAAAAATGAAAACAAAGGTCAACTAGTGCTCACCCTTCAAGTAAAGTCCACCTTGTGGCTCCCATAAAAGCTGCAGGATCCTTACTTAAGGGCCTGCAGGTCCTCTTCACTGCTGCTGGAGCTAAAAGACATGAGAGGGTGCTCCTGCCTCATGAAAGCAACACTGGCTGCGGCAGCAGAGCTCCATTGACCTCTCATAGATGGTCTTGGTAGTGACCGGGCAGTCACACTGGCAAGGGCCATGGCAACTTGAGCCTTGCCCTTTACCTTGTAGGGGCCAGATCCTCCCACCGGCATACAAGGTGAGAGAATCTCCGGCTGTAAGGGCTATGGTAATGGTCTTCCGCGAGCGGCAGACTGTGCGGGCTGCACCTGCCATGGGCATGGCAGTTGGTATTGTACCACCGATGGCTGGTACACGAAATTGTTGGTGGTCATCTGTCCCACATGGAAGGATCGGCAGCGGCAACTCTGGTATCAGGGGTTCCAGCTGAGTTTGGGATTTCTCCTCAGATCGCAGAGTCCCATCATTGGTCTCATGGGAACACCGAGCCTCTTCTGCGGCCTGGGCCTCCTCACTCCAGTTTTCCGGGGGCGCTGCAGGAGTAGCTGGTTGCGTAAGGAGTTTCACTCCAGTAGCAAAGGGGCCTTGGAGGCTCTTCATAGGGGTATACTCCACATAATCCCCTGCGTGGAGATTGTGGCGGACGGGTGGAACATACGGCTGCTTTACAGAACGGCGGTTCACGTATAATTCTTCTGCCGTCTCCTCATCTGCAATAAAACCAACTCCCCGTTCGACACTGAACCACATAACGGTACCATTTCTGCGCTCCAGCTTGGGGTCACTGGACCGTGGGTGCTCCAACACCTGCACAACCAACTCCTCTACCAACTTTTTGTATTCCCAGAGGGTCAGGGCGTTCCGGGTGATAGCTTTGGGGACCATCAAATTTTGGCGAAGGGAGTAGTCCTTGCGCGGCGGAGCGGGAACTCCGGACGCCTCCGCCGCGTCAGCTGGCAAAATGAACACCTCAGCGGGCACCTCAACCGACTTTTTAGGCTGCCGGACATGTTGAGAGACGTAGATCTCCTCCGTTTCCTTCTCCTCATAGGGGTCGGTGCCCCACACCATGCCTCCCCAGTCAGGGCGTTGCTGTCTCGCCATCTTAATTGCCCTGTCTTCCTCTCGCACTGGAGAAAGGGGCGGAGCTACCGGGGAGGAGTCTTCATCGCTAATGAATTGAATTTGTATGCAACAGTGTATAGAGTAACTTATACGTAGCAATAGTGTATAATTTATAGGACAAACTACATAGCGAATGCGTACAATGCCGAAGCGAATCACCTAATATTCGGATTCGCTTTGCAACTAAAAATTCCCAAGATTCGATACGAATCAACGAATCGATTCGCTCATCTCTAATTTTAATCTTTTTAAGACGCCCCTGTACTTCTTCCTGGGTCTGACGGGGCACTTTTATGGGGAATTTACTTTTATATCATGTAATTAATCTGACAGTTTATAAATTAACTACTTAATAGCTTTGCTTTCTCCTCATCACGCCATGCAACTCCCCCCTCATTACTCTGTAAGGGGCCAACACCTTTAGGTTTATACTTTTTATCATTTATATAATTAAAGAACATTTTAGGGTTAGTTTTACTCTCTTTGGCAATTAATCTATTGGTCTCTACTTTCGCTGATTTTATTTGTCCTTTACATATTAAAGTTTTTCAATGTTTCCTCACTCCCCTCCCGTTTTAGTGATTTAAATGCTTTCTTTTTGTCATTTATTGCTTTCTTTACAGTTCTATTTATCCACATTGTTTTTTCTTGTTCCTTAACCTTTTATTCTCATAAGGTATGTACCTTTCACAATTAGATATCAGGATGCTTTTAAAAATATCCCATTTTGTGGCTGTATTTTTATTTTTGAGGACTTTGTCCCAGTTAGTTAGACCTATAGCCTCTCTTAGTTGGCTAAATTTTTCTTTTTTAAAGTTTTTTTTGTTCCTCCCTGAAGAAACACTCTTTTGAATGACAATTTGGAGGTTATTATATTATGATCACTATTTCCCAGGTGTCCCCCGACCTGCACATCTGTTGTTCTGTCAGGTCTATTGGTTAATACTAAGTCCAGTGGGGCATCTGTGACTGGTGCAGGCTATAATGGGGGCATCTGTGACTGGTACCAGCTATAATGGGGCATCTGTGACTGGTGCCAGCTATAATGGGGCATCTATGAATGATGCAGGCTATAATGGGGCATCTGTGACTGGTGCCAGCTATAATAGGGCATCTGTGACTGGTGCAGGCTATAATGGGGCATCTGTAACTGGTGAAGGCTATAATGGGGCATCTGTGACTGGTGCAGTCTGTAATGGGGGCATCTGTGACTGGTGCCAGCTATAATAGGGCATCTGTGACTGGTGCAGGCTATAATGGGGCATCTGCGACTGGTGCAGGCTATAACAGGTGCATCTGTGACTGATGCAGCCTACAACGGGGGTATCTATGACTGGTGCACGCTTTAACGGGACATCTATAACTGGTGTAGCCTATAATGGGGGCATTTTTGACTGGTGCAGACTATAATGGGGGCATTTTTGACTGGTGCAGGCTATGTATTGACTATATGTTCTGTGTGGACCTTCAAATACGTTACCTTTAGTGAGCTGAAGGAAGCCGAGTCCTACACTGCTTCTATGTATGATAACGTAACTAATAGAATTTCTGCAGTTCCCTTTTTGGACACAAGGTGGCAGTGTACTACAACTTTTTTTTGTGTGTGTCTATTTTTACAGTAATTAAAATCTCGGCCATTTTTCTCCCAGTGACTAAAAATGCAAGACAATTGCAGCGGTTTATGCTCTCGCTGCTCTTTAGGTGGCTCTTGTTGCTACGGAAACTCACCCTGCGATAACCAGATGTTCGACTTGCCTGGTGCTTTAGCAAGAAAATTAATATAATGTCTGAGTATCAGTCAGAAATTCAATCAAATAAACAAGGAGCTGATAGCTTCAATTATTGGCAATTACAGTTGCGTTTACGGCAAAGACAGGAAAATGACTTTTACTTGGGTTTATTGCAGATATCGTAATGCTTATAGAAATAGGTTTTATTAGGTTTATAGGATGTTTTAGCAACATAAGTAATGAACAAATCAAAATATACAGGGAAAATAATCTTATAAGCATTTAGTGTGGAGTGGATCTCTTGTCTCATCTGCTTTCTTCCAGAAATACTGCCACATCTTTTCATGGCTGGTATTGCAGCTCGTTCTTTAGGGATCCACACCTCCCAGCAGTCCCGGATCCAGTGGGACAGTCCCGTATTACAGTGGCTGTCCCGGTACGGGGGAAGTATGCCCCACTTTCTGGCAGCTGTCCCTGCGTCCATAGGAAGTAAACACAGTTGCCTGTGTATTATGATAAAGCAGATACCCGGCATCGTCTCCCTGCTCTATCTTTCCTCCCCCCTGCCGTCTCTCTGCTCTGAACCTCAGGTCTGTGGGGGGAGGGGGGCCAGCAGTCAGCCTCCGCTCTGCCTCCTTCACAGACTAGAGCAGCCGATGTCCTGCTGCTGCTAGGAAGAAGGTAAGTATGTGCTGTTTATTTGTGTTACTTTCTATGAGGGGGCACAATGTGGGCATATTATTGGGTGCACAGCTGGGCATATTGCTGGTGGCACAATGTGGGCATATTACCGGGGGGCACAGCTGGGCATATTACTGGGGGGACAATGTGGGCATATTAATGGGGGGCATAGCTGGGCATATTACTTGGAGGCACAGATGGGCATATTACTGGGGACACCACTGGGCACATTACTGGGGGCACATAACAGGGCATATTACTGGGGGCACAATGTGGGCATATTACTGGGGGCACATAACTGGGCATATTACTGGCAGCACAGCTGGCCATAATTCCGTGAGGGGGCACAATGTTGGCATAATTACTGTGGAATGAAGGGGGAATAACTACTATGAGGGGGCATTAAGGGGACTGGTTGGGATTAGTTGCATAGTTATGTTTTGAGCGTAGTTAAAGGCATGGCCTAGTGCAGAAAAAATTTGCCACGATGCACAAAGGTATCCCTCTTTGTTCGTTTACAAAGTTGGGAGGTGCAATTCCAGACACAGCCCATGGACAGGTGTGCTGCTGTGTCTAGATGACTTCAGTTTTGTTTTTCTAACTCTGGACAACCCCTTTAATCCCTTGACAACATCTGCCACATGGAGTGAGCGCCATAACCCCCAGGTGCCTGGTGTTTCACACTGCAGACACTGGGGCTAATGTGTACTAACGGGATTGCAGGCATGCAAACCATCAGATAGCATAGTCAAATGTGACCACAGCATCTGAGAACAGAAAACCCAGGAACGTGTGCTCACAGGGCTGGAATGCGTTACTGTTGTGGAGATCGGGAAAGCCGTTCCTTGGTGGTAATAGGCTCTTGTGCATGAGCTCTGATACTGCGTAGACAGTCTGCAGCTAAAGACTTCTTGTTTAATCTAAATGCATTTCCCCATCAGGCGATTTTCTTGGGTAAAGACTAGGGATGAGTGAACCCGAACTGCAAAGTCCAGAGCCTTAACCTGGACTTTGTCACTGAAGTCCGGGTTCGGTGTTCAGGTGGGTTATGAATTCCTGTAATATTTTCCTTTATAGCCATTCTGTTTTGCATTCTGTCATAATAGAAGTCTATGGGCAGCATAACGTATCTGTCCTGGTTTCCATTATGCAGGATGGAAAACAAAATCCAGTCGATTTCCGCCCTGCATAACAGAAACTAGGACAGATATGTTATGCTTGCCCATAGACTTTTATTATGACAGAAAGCTAAATGGAATGCCTCTAAAGGTTTCCATTTTGCATTCTGTGTTACGAATTCTGTTATTTTCTGTTTAACCATGTTATAATGGAAAACACATTCAGGTCCCCATTCACGTCTATGGGGTTCAGGTCAAGTTGAAGTACCCGAACCGAACTTTGACCTGAAGTTCGGCTGAACTCGAACATCCACGGGTTCACTCATCCCTAGTAAAGACCAAACAGACGGTACGAGTTTGCATTCATGCTAAAAATAGATGATAACCATGATGGAATATGCTCTTGGATATGTTCTGCAGGGAACCCTGGCTACAAGTGTTCAAATCTCCTACAGCACCACCACAGGAGATATATAATAATATATTGGGATTGCTCTCTCACAGGGGGTCAGCAATGACAGACCTCTCTCAGACAGTGGCGGTTCAAAGTCCACAGGGTGCTTTATTTTGTTACTTCCACAATACAGTTGACATCTCCCAGTTATAACCCCACTGGGTGAGGTGAAGTTCCAGCACCACAAACAAACACAAAATAAGCACCTGCCCGCCTAGGCTCTACCTAATACATAGGTCTCCCTAACTGTTCTGTACGACGCAGTTCATATATGGGGTAAGATCCGGCCATACGGTCCAGCAGCCTTCTGGCTGTGACCACACCAATATGGTCCAAGAGTCTTCCCGACTCTGACCGACCAACACCTCTTTCCTCAGGTGTCACCGGGCCCCTCAAAACTCAGGCTTGTGGCCCCCCCAACCCTCTCAGGCTTCCCTCTCTAGGGTCACTTCCTATTCCCCAGACTCATACACAGAGGGTTGTTTTTTTTGCAGACCGTATGCGGAACCATTCATTTCAATGGGTCCGCAAAAAAAAAAAGAAATTACCTTGTGTGCGTTCCATTTCCGTATGTCCATATGTCCATTCCGCAAAAAATAGAACATGACCTATTATTGTCCGCATTACGGACAATACCATTTTTTGCGGACCGCAAAATACATACAGCCGTGTGCATGGGCCCTAAAGGGAATATGTGCAAAGGAAGGGTGTGCGGACTGAAAGGTCCCACTGCAAAACCTACCTCTCAGTCCAAATAAAATCCAGCCCATACAACTAAACAAAACAGCTCCAGCAACTATGTTTGCTGAAGCAACACAATTTCTAGACTCTATTTACCTCACCCAGCTTAGGTATCTGTGTGGTATATGTACACCCTCCCCAGTTATACTGTACACAGGTCCCCGAACAACCGCTGCCACCGCCGACTTTAACATAAGCCGGAAACGTTGCACCATCCACGTATATCCGTTCTGCTCACAAGTAGAGACGAGCGAATCTATTCACTGCTTTGTATATTCGTTACGAATCTTTGTTATTTCCTACGCCATACTTTTACTGTATGTTCGTTATTTGTGCATGCGTATGACGTAATCGCAAGACAATAATACGCTAAAGCTTTGTACACACTTTGTATGCTCATGCGTACGTATTTGCAGGAAACGTTTGCAGAACACGACCAGAATAACGAAAATTTTTAACGCAACTTGAACCGAATCGAATCTTATCCGAAGCAAATTTCTACTCACAAGCAATCACACAGTCACATGTTCAGGTTATGGATTCTTTAGAGCAACAAAGTGGACTTATAGAGGGAATATTTTATACCCAAAAATAATGCAGTGCTTACAAAAAAAGATATAAAATGAGACAAGATAAGAATAATGTACAAAAACAGTAAAAGTAAAGTAAATGGGAGAAAAACAGTAATAAAAACTTACTGCCCTGGTAGAAGGTGAAGAAATGGTTGCACACCAGCTCGGCTGTGACTCCCACACAGTGTAACACTGAAATATGTCCATACAACAATTTTATAGAACCAGGATTGGTTTCCAGTTTCAGGTCAGCCCAGTCATTGACTAACCAAATCCCAGTTCTTCCATTGGAGGGGAGTGGGGAACATTGAATATTGAAATCCCTTTGTTTTAAAGTTTTCAAGGGGGAAGAAGGGGGAAGCAGATGCTTCTTTGAAGTTAGTACCTGGCAGCCAGAGGTGTTAAATATGACAGAATGATGAGGAGAACTGTCCATTTGCTCATCTTGTAGCTGGCAGAGGCTAGCCTTCCCGAATCCATCCTGCAGGAATAGACCGGAGGCTTCAAAGCAGTCAGCCATTTGGTGAATGACCCTTACACACAACACATATAATTCTATAATAGCTAAATAAAGTGTGCACCCCGCATCATATTCATGACAAAGGGGTATTCCAGTTTTGTGATATCGTCGTTAGATCATCAGTATCAGATCGGTGGGGGTCCAGCACTGGGCACTCCGTTAATCAGCTGTTTGAATGGGACATGACACGCATGTGCTACATCCTCTGCAATGTTTATCTGCATGCCGTCTACATTGCACCACTACCACAAGTAGTGGCCAAGAGTCGGATCCCCACCGATCTGAAACTGGTGACCCAACCAAGGATAGGTCATCAATTTTATGAAACCAAAATAACTCTTTAACTCTGAATGTCCTAAAACAATGTCCAATTTTTTTTTCTATTTTTGTAAACCAAACAACCCTAATTTTCTCTTACCGCACAGCACGTACGTTGCTAGATGATAACACAATGCCTGCTCTGTACAGTCTGTATCTTAATACACAATTTGCAAGTCAACTTTATCCCCTTCATGGCGGTAGTACTTTTGGCAAAATGACATTGGAAGTCTAAGAAAGTTCTGGACTAATTCCAGAGACATGAAAGTGCAGTTAGCTTTAGGGCTTTGCACACGATCACTTTGTAAGCATCTTTATATGTTCTATTTGGCTTTGAATGCAAGAACAACATTACAAAAATACCACAGGCACTTGTAACAGTGATCCCCATCAGTAGTGTTCACATGGGAAACCGGACCTCGCAAAGTGTCTGTCAACTCAACATGCTGCAGAGTGCGTCCTGCAAAAACTTACTCCAAGATGGCCTGAAGGTCAGTTCTCATGCAGGCTACTGAACAGGGTGACACTCTTCAGCCTGTACTGTATGCACGGGGGTAGGATCAGCAGCTTTTTCATTAACGTCAGAATGTGGAGGCTTTTAATAAATGTAAAAACTATCTTCTAAATCTGGAGGGACATAACACAGGATCACACCATTGAAAATTAGTAATATGGACGGTGCACCTCCTCCCTCTTACTGCTGCTGCAATAGGTCACACAAGATGAATCTCTCCATAACTATGTAAATAAAAAAAAACTACAATTAGGAAATAAAAAAGATTATTAAAAAATTATATGTTTCTGTCATTAAAGTGGTTGTCCCAACTTCGGGAATAACAAATTTCCCTCGCTGGAGCCCATACATTTGAATGCTGTACAGAGACGAATCTTTGTGCAGCATTCGAACAGGATCCGAAGCTCAATTTGCTCAACGCTACCTACTTACTGAGATGGCCGCACATGCTCAGTTTCATCCTTCAACTGCCTCCTGAGCTGTGATAAGGAGAGCATGGACACGCTCCCTGAGCTGTGATAGGGAGAGCATGGACACGCCCCCTGAGCTGTGATAGGGAGAGCATGGACACGCCCCCTGAGCTGTGATAGGGAGAGCATGGACACGCCCTCTGAGCTGTGATAGGGAGAGAGAGCTGCAAAACAAAGAAGCGACACCTGAGAAAGGCCAGTTTCATACGTACAGATCTGCTAACATACCCTTTACAAGGAGATATGTACTTTGCATTAGGAAGGTTTCCAAGTCACAGTCCCTAGAACAGTCACAGGTTGGTGGCAGTAGCACTGATGTAGAAATAGCATAGTAAGGAACAGAGCCAAGGGTCACCACCAGGATTGCAGTCAGTATGCAACAGGCAAGAGGACAAGATATGAGAGCTAAGTTTGGAATATAGCCAACAGGCAGAACCAGGTGTCAAACAGGTATCAGACAAACAATACATATGAGAAAGGAGCAAGATGCAGAACAAGCAGGGTCAGGAACAAGCAGTTGTCAGCCTGTATCCCTGGTGGTCTAGGGTAATGAAGAGGTTATTGTCTTTACGTTGGGTGGTCAATGTCAGTATAGGTGCTAATGTCAGCATCCTTGGTGGTTTAGAGCAGTGAAGGGGCTAATATCAATATACTAGGATGTCTACAACAATGAGGGGTTCATTTCAGAATCTCTGATGGTCTAGGGAAGTGAAGGGGTTACTGCTAGTTTACATGGTGTTCTAGGGTAGTAGAGAGCTTAGTGTTAGTATACCTGGTAGTCTAGGGCAGTTAAGGGTGCATTCCAGCATCCATGATAGTTTAGGGCAGTGAAAGAATTAATGTAAGTATACCTGGTGGTATAGGGCAGTATAGGAGTAAAAATCAGTATATTTGGTGGTCTATTGCAGTAAAGGGGTTAATTTCAGAGCCTAGAGCAGTTAAAGGTTTAATATTAATATTCCTGATGGAGGACAGTGAAAGGGCGTGTAGACTCACTCAGTGATTGGCAGACTTCCCTGTAGGAGATTGCAGACAGAGAACGCTGTCATTCACTGACTAAGCCCTCCCACTGGAAACCTAAACCCAGAATGAGCAGGGATGTAAATGTATAACCTGCAAGTTATACTGAATCTTTTCCCATTTGCTCGGCTCCTTCTGCTCTATATCACCCTGCCTGCCAAATGGTCAGTATGTAGAAAGTGACCATGTGTGTTTTTGAAGGTAAAACCAGAAATAGATAATGATGACCATGCATTCTCTGAATCAAATATAGAAGAAATAGGCCTATTAACAAAAATCAAAATGATCCCCCCTCTTATGATATCAATCTGTGCAACCCAGGAGAATAAGAGGTATTTACTTTGCCATTTACACTGTTTAATGACCCCTGGGGCAGATCTAGAGATGGGAGTCCTTTACAGGTTCATGTCACTCAGTAATCATAGGGAGAGGACCACCCAGGACTGAGCCACTTTATAAAAGATATAGGACCAACCAGGACTGGGCTACTTTATGAAATATATAGGACCAACCAGGAGTGGGCGGCTTTATAAAAGACATACAGTAGGACCAATTAAGACTGGGCCTCTTTATAAAAGATATGGGACCAACCAGAAATGGGCTACTTTATAAAATATATAGGACCAACCAGGAGTGGGCGGCTTTATAAAAGACATAGGACCAATTAAGACTAGGCCTCTTTATAAAAGATATGGGACCAACCAGGACTGGGCTACTTTATAAAATATATAGGACCAACCAGGAGTGGGCTGCTCTATAAAAGACATAGGACCAATTAAGACTGGCCCTCTTTATAAAAGATATGGGACCAATCTTTATAAAAGATATATAGGGCCAACATGGACTGGGCGGTTTTATAAAAAGGACCAACCAGGACTGGACTACTTTAAAATACATACAGGACCATGCGGAACTGGGACACTTTGTAAAAGGGATAGGGCTAACCAGGACTGGGTCACTTTATAAAAAGGATAGGATGAACCAGGACTGGGCTGCTTTATAAAGGTGATTTGTACCAATCAGGATTGGGCTGCCCTATTAAAGGGCTAGGGCCAATCAGAACTGGCTCAATTTATAGCGCGATAGGATCAACCAGGATAGGGCTGCTTTATTAAAGGGATAGGACAAACCAGGACTTGGGTACTGTATAAATAGAATAGGGCCAACCAGAACTGGGCTTGTTTAAAAAGAATATAGGACCAGCCCAGACCTGGCTCCTCTCTCACAGTGCCACATGATTTTCCTTACATTCATGCCATTGCTCAGAAGTTCTTCCTGATTCTGTGCCATGCATCCTCGTTAATGATTTGCATATTTCTTAGATATAATGAGAACGTCTCAATCAAGTAAAACAATTATGTAATTGCTATAATTGCCTTAGAGCCATTGGTGAGTTCATCCCTAGTTTTGCAGCACGCGATAACAGTCCTTTAATTTTATTTTTGCAGGATACGAAACAACAGTCTTTTGTCTATGGATATAAAAAAAAAATTAGAAAATCAGGCAAATAGTAAGTAAAAGCTTAATTGCTCTTCCAAGCTGCCCTATGCTGTGCGGCTGATTGGAGTGATATTTCACTGTTTGCCTGCGATAGTCACAATGGACTGAAATGCTGAAACGAAATAATAAAACAAAACCATCAAATCCTATCAGTCATTTATCACATATTCCGTTAGCCCTAAGAGGTGCTTATATATTAGTCTCACAGAACCTCTGAAATGATACGGCTTGTTTCCCTTAAGTACCTTCCAGAATTTGTTTATGAGGAAAGAAATCTTCCTTGCAGGTTTTTTTTGCTCCTGTATCCATGGAAACTCTACGGAGGCTACATCTAACGAGGGAGCGAGCTTAGGTTCATTAGCTATGAGCAACCAAAAATGTGCAACCTGAAAACCTTCTGTCTTTTCTGGTTTTGTATTTGGAGATATTACACCCAATCAATCATATAACTGATGAATATAACATAACCTATGAGGGAATATGATCCATCTGGCTTTCAGCAGGTTTTATTATATCTTCTCGAGATGTTTTTCCTTACTTGGAGACCTTTATTATATCATTTATGATTGTAAATGGTTGTAGATTCAAACTTATTGTTATTGGGATGTTAAACACATATGGTAGGTTCTCCAGATTTTTAACAGCCCCCCCCCACCCCCAGTGGCGTACATAGAGAAGTAATGGCCCCATAACAAGCATCAAACCAGGCCCCCCGCACAGGACAGAAGGGTTTCTACCTAAACCCTTTTCAACGACTCTTGGGCCATTTTTTCCACTGTCTCATTTGCTAAAAGTTGTTCCTTTAGAGCAGTGGCCCCCAACCTTTTTTGCACCAAGGCCCGGTTTCCCGCTAGACAATTTCCCCAGGGCCCGGGGGGGGGATGCGCTGCGGTTGTTGGGGGGCGGAGCATAGTGCCCCCACACAGTAGTTATACCAGTATAGTGCCCCCACACAGTAGTTATACCAGTATAGTGCCCCCACACAGTAGTTATAGTAGCATACTGCCCCCACACAGTAGTTATACCAGTATAGTGCCCCCACACAGTAGTTATACCAGTATAGTGCCCCCACACAGTAGTTATAGTAGCATACTGCCCCCACACAGTAGTTATACCAGTATAGTGCCCCCACACAGTAGTTATACCAGTATAGTGCCCCCACACAGTAGTTATACCAGCATAGTGCCCCCCACACAGTAGTTATACCAGTATAGTGCCCCCACACAGTAGTTATAGTAGCATAGTGCCCCCACACAGTAGTTATAGTAGCATAGTGCCCCCCACACAGTAGTTATACCAGTATAGTGCCCCCACACAGTAGTTATAGTAGCATAGTGCCCCCCACACAGTAGTTATAGTAGCATAGTGCCCCCACACAGTAATGATAGTAGCATAGTGCCCCCAGACAGTAGTGCCCATAGTGCTCCTCTCCTTCAGTTTTGTAAAATAATAAAAAAAAACTAATATTTATACTTACCTCCATCAGCCTGGCAGCGCTGCGATGCAGGCCTCCTCCGGCCTGTGTCCCGCTCTGCACGGCTCAGGCGGCGGGATGACATCATCGCACCGCCTGAGCTGGCCTCTGATAGGCTACAGGCACTAGGCCTGCAGCCTATCAGAGGAACGGGCAGGGGAGACGCCTCTCCCTGCCCCACCTCAGCACAGGCATCTGTATCGCCGTCCTGAGGACGGCGATACAGATGACTATAGAGATGAGCGCTTCCACAATGGAAGCGCTTATCTCCTTGTCCCCTGCCACCGCTGCGGCCCGGCAGACATCGATTCAGTGCCCGGTCCTGGGCCGCGGCCCGGTGGTTGGGGACCGCTGCTTTAGAGGGTAGAGTCCTGTCCTATTTTTCACCTCCAGTAGAAGAGGAGATGATCCCAACTAAGACTGGTCCCCTCTTGCCCTGGGCCCAATAGCAGTCGCATGGTGTGCCGCTATGGTAATTCCACCACTGCCCCCCCCACCAGACCTGTATGGGGAAGCATACTTGCCTGCCTGGTTTTGGCACATCCAGTTCACCACTGTGTTTGCCAAGCTCTGGTGACCTTCATGAATGGGGGTCACATGTGCTGATCTAGTCAATGAATGACTGACTGTAACAATGGTAAATCCACTAAGCGGCACTTGACCCAGTGACATGCCACTTGGATGACATGCCACCATGATGGTCATTCTTCGACTGTGTAACCAGTGTCTACTTGGGAACTTTACAAGCAGAAAACCTGCATGCAGTGAACTGAAGGAGCCAAAACCAAGCTGGGGGAGCAGAGTAATATACTTCCCTCCTCAGATCCAGCGAGGGGGGAAGGGGGTGCTGAAAAGTGTTTCAAAGCTGGACAATCCCTTAATTAACTCACAGTTTGGCACTGTGTAGACTAGGGTGCAGAGGTTAGAGGATCTCCGTATACTTTACCCTTAATCCCACAAAGCCAGGGTTGCCCAACCTGCATCCCTCCAGCTGTTGCAAAACTACACCTCCCAGCATGATGGAAGTTGTAGTTTTGCAACAGCTGGAGGGAGGTAGGTTGGGGATCCCTATACAAAGCTATACAGTCTTTCTTGGTCAATTGCATAACATGGAACGGAAGTCAAGAGAAAGGCCAGGAGTTGACACCAGGAGGGAAATCACAGGAATCAGGTGACAGAATCTTCTCTGGCTTAAAGTAAAGCATAAACCAAGAACCAGGTCAAAGTCAGGGCTTCAATAAGAAGCCAGAAACAGATTTAAAATACAGGAACAATATTGGCGCCTTTACACTGCTCGATGGGGTAGGCGATTGCTGGGAAGGAAGCGTTCCTTTCTAACAATTGCACGCTGATCAGTGAAGGAGATTGCTGCATTTACATGCAGTGATCCACTCCACAGTATGGGGAGCAGTAATGCCATCACTCGTCCCCATACAGAAAAATATTTTGCCGGCAGCAGAGTGCTGTTTAGATAGCACAATCTGCTGCCCACAAATGATAATTAAGGTGACCGGACAAACGTTTTGCTCGTTCATCGGGTAATCAGCGGCATCTTTAAACGGAACGGTAATTACTAATGAGCGTTCATATGAATGCTCATTAGTGATAATCTGCCAGAATATTGGGCACTGTAGAGCGTCCTTCAGTCAAGCCAGCAGCCTGCAGACACGTAAAAATTATAGTCGCTTTAAACAGATCCCCCCGTCCCTCCCCCCAGGGTTGATGTCTCAAAGAAGCACCGACTCCCACGACAGCAGAATTACTGTATATATCAACAAATAGACAGTTATGTTAAAATGCCTATGTTAACTGTTTGCTTGCTGGTGTCTCAGATGCTGGCGATATATCGATGATGTTTTTGTTTGGTTGCGCTATAACTTCCTCAATGCCTTCTCTTTCACACTTCTCTAACACTCTTTCCAACATAACATTTCTGTTATATCTGTAAATTGTACAAAAAGGCTTATTATAGAGCATGTCACACTGATATAGCAGAATAGGATAATTCAATGCATCAAAACTTTTGATTCCTAACCCCCAAGGTTTTCAAAATCATTTGCCAATTCTCTTGGATTTGAAATCAGATCTAAGAAGGGTAAGGCTAGTTTTACACTAGCATTACGCTCTCTGGAGTCGGGATAGCTGGATGTTACCACAGTGCTCGCCGGCTCCATTGACTATAACAGAGTCCACCAGAGATCCGGCCACTACTTGGGAAATGCTGGAATTCGATGTGTGCATTGGTTTTTCTCTAGCTGAATCCCGACATACTGTATTGCCCAGATCTCCGCCAGATCCTATTATAGTCAATGGGCTCAGCGGGCAGTGCAGTAATGTCCCACCATGCCAGATCCAGAGATCTCCGGCTAGCTGTTCTCTGCCAGAACAGTCTGCCAGAAACCTATCACAGATCTGAAAGAGGCCTAACCTGTCATGCTAAGAATGCAGTCCAAATGGCAGAATACTATAGAGCAGGAGTAGCTGAGCTGACTGATATAATTTTATGGGAAAACTAGTAATCAATTCATTAATTCAAACAGCTGCTTATTCTGCTTAAAGGGGTTGGCCTTTTTGGGACATTAATGGATTATCACTAGGATAAGGCATCAATATCAGATAGGTGCGGGTCCCACCTTGG
The DNA here is from genome assembly GCA_900303285.1 of Rhinella marina. Lineage (NCBI taxonomy): Eukaryota > Metazoa > Chordata > Amphibia > Anura > Bufonidae > Rhinella > Rhinella marina. Next base: position 33,882 of record ONZH01006064.1, read on the forward strand.
AGACTTGCTCCAGTCTAGAGAACAGGGCCCCTGAAGTGAGGGGGAGCACACCACGATGGCTTGGTCTCCATTCACTGCCATGTGGCATCCAAAAAGAGCTGAGCGAGCATGCTTGGCTATTTTCGGTAGTCCCGGTGAATGGAGAGCGTTGCCACCTCTCCCTTCTCTGCTATGGGACTGCCCAAAATAGCTGAGCCAGCCCTCTGCTATTTTTGGAACTCCCATAGGGATAAAGAGAGTGGCCATGCATGTACTGCTGCTCTCTGTTCACTTTGAAGGTGTGTTTCTGGATATAGGAGAAGGTCAAAATTGTTTGGATACCTACACCACTGAGCCTCTCTATAGGCTGAAAATTTCTGTTCTGTAGGTCATATCAAATCAGTCATCTCATTATCATCGCAGGCTTTTACTATGTGAAGGAACACCTATACATAGATAACACATGATCCACTATTAACAATAGGTAATGGCCACAGATTATTTACTACCTCTTCCTGTACAATGACCCTTGCTCATGCTTATAGAAGTCAATGGGTAGAATAAATCGTTGGCTGTATGGTAAATTTATGGCATGCAAAAATCGCACATTTTTGCACAGGTAGAATTTTGCAAACAAATTTGCAACTTTTTCCCATTTTATACCACTCTTGTCATAGCTCGTAGCTGAGTTCGATATTTCTGGTGCATGGACTGCCAGAGGATGCTCCGTATCTATTATGAGGTACACATGCATCTCTTAATAAATTTGGTGCATCTTATGCCAACGCATTTCTCATTAGGAGTGGCATTGGAAATCATTGGAAAAACATTCTGAATCCCTGCCTTAGACACCAACAAGGCATATCCCATCCCCTTCTTAAAGGGCCCAAAGCTCCCCTCCACATAAAAAGACAACTGTATTATAAATGGCACCTGGTGGATGCAGATTTTACACTGGACCTCAGGTGGCTTAAGGTTATGCTATGTTATAAAACATTGTTAATTTTAAATGTTGCATGAGTTAGTTTTTTGAACATTTAGGACTCTCTCTAAACCCTTCTTAGTAACAGTGAAGAGGGCAACATATGGACCTTACACCATATTACCTCCTAGGAAGTTTCCCAAAATGTTCTGTAAATGTGCTGTCCATGTACTATGTCTACTACTTTTTCGGAGAAATCACTATTTGTAGACTATTACCACCTGGCAACAGGAGATGGCAGCAAATCATTACACATGGCTGTCACTCCTATGAACTGTATTCCATTAATCACATATGACAGGTTTGAAAAAGCACCCAAAGTTGATGGGTCGTCTACTCTAGTCTTCTAATGCTTTATGGTCAGGACTTTCTAAAATTTCATGTTATTTCTCCTCATTTGTAGGGGGCATTCAGATTTGAGATGATTGTAACTATTCGATTCCTCTCATTAGCCAGAATTCTTCACCTTTGAAGGGCTGTCCCCACAGATGATAAGGTGGCCACTTGCCGTATGTTTGAAATTGCTGCGCGTGAAGTCAATATCTTGCCTGTGCTGCGGACTAGGCTCCAATGTGGCTTCGGGAGCATCTACTGTGCATGCTCCTCTACCTGGATGTGTAGCAGCACATGTACAGCAACTGCTCCCAAAGCCAAATTTGAGCTTCAGGAAAGTTCGGAGACTGGCAGGGCAGGGCGGGATGTCAGGCCCTGTAAATCATATGGCAGGTGGGTGCTTCTTTACCTTGGGGACAGTCCCCCCACAGGTGAAGAAGTCTGGCTAATAACCCAAAGGGAATCGTTAGAATTGATTCGCTCATCTCTAATTCCATCCAAATGGGCTAGACAAAAAGAGGTTAAGCAGGTTTGCTATAATCAACATGTATCAACTATCCAGAAGATCTGTGATTAGTGTTTGATTGCGGAGGTCTAGGGGACTCCCACAATCAGTAGAATGGGGTTCCTCTGTTTGAATGAACCTGTGTTCTATCTCATGCACTACCACTCCATTCAATCTCTATGGGGCTGATGGAGATAGCCATGGCTCATGACTATCTCCACTAGTCTCAAAGACTTTGAAAGGTTTGTTTGACCACTGCTCCAACTAAATGGGGGCGATTATGCCCTGTTTTTGTGATAGGTGGGGATTCCAATGCTCAGAACACAAGCAATCAAATACTTATCACCTATCCTATGACTAGGTGAGAAACCATGAAAAGGCATTGAGGTAAAGTATTGGCTCACCTGCTGTTGGCTGTGGTACCTCATTCTAGCAGAAACCATAACCTATGGGTTGGATCTTTATGGACCCAACAAGCAGTTTTCTCACCTTTGACCCTAGAGTCTCCATGGGCCCACTAGAGTAAATAATACTGAGGTCCTCCTGCCATCTATATAGATGAAGTGCCCATCCATTTTGAATAGCATTTTACACTTTGTTGCTATCACTGTACACACATGACATATCACCAATAAGTTCCCATAAGAAATAGATCCTACGACAAGTGATTTGCTCCAAACTCCTCTCCAAATGAACTTGTCTTCAGCCTTTGGGGCCCATTATTTTGTCACATCCTAGGTCCATCAGCACATCCTCTGGCAATATGATTGGAAAGCTTCCTGCTCCTGCCCATTTTATAAACTTCCCTCTATTAATTTTCATTTATTTTTCTTTACGTGAACGACAGTTGTTGTTGCGCTTATAGGGGCACACTGGTTAAACTGGTTCAAGCTAAACCACATCTAGCATTGGAAAGATGTGTTAGTGGCTAAGCTGGACCACCAGGCTTTGATATTCTGCCAAGTTAATGGTTATGGAAGGTGGTAGTTGTGGAATTGTTATTAGATTTAAAGCTCTTATAATACCCTGTACCCATATATTTTCTTGAAATGCAAGGCACATTTTGAATTACACTTTACAATCAGAACCACCTTCATGCAATTTTACATCAAAGCATAATGTTTTGTAAAAACCCTCATGTTTGTGGCTAGAAGTCTGATCTAAGCAGAGACTGATTTACACAGAACTTATTATAAAGGAGGAACTGGGATTTGAGCCCCATTGTGGGAGGTTTGGGAGAGAGGTAGCTCCCTGCAGTATGTGTTTTTCATAGACCATTAGGTTAAGTAATGAATTTAATTAGCGAGTGCCATTTACATGGATGTGTTGTGCTCAGGGCACAACATCCTTTTTTTCTTGATAGGGAGGTCCCAGCACTCAGTCCTTGGCGGTTTTCAAACAATGGGGCCAGAAGATGAACAATAGAGCTTCAGAGAAAAAAAAGAGGACTATAGATGGTGGTGCTACCTTCAAGGATGACCACGATGTTAGAACTGTGAAAACAATTTTTATTGTCTCTACGATTTATTTCGGGACCACATCAGTGTCACATCAGGTAGTTTACAATAAAAACTACCTGATGAAGGGCCTGGTGTGATCCTCAAATGTGTTGTAGAGACAATGATAAAACTTTTCTTCGTTAATCCCATATCGGGGTCATCCTGGAATATAGCACCATCATCTATAGTTCTGTTTTCTTGCTCTGAAGCTCCATAGCTCTGGTTGGAGCTGTCACTTGACAAAGACAATATTGCCTAATAGGAAATAGAAGCTCCTCCTTGATGACAACTCTGATGGAAAACAGATACTGGGAACAATTGATCATTTGCACTAGAATATCTCAATGCAGCATCTGATGAATCTGGCATTATTCTGGTTTCCCCAGAAATCTAGGTCATACAGAGGTTTAGTATAAGTCCCTAGTGCTTTCTGGACGCTCCATACAACATAGAATATTGCAATAATTAAGCGGTGGTCTGGAGGCCTTACTGAAATTACTATCAATAGTATTACTGTATATTTATTACTAATGTTTATATTGATACTCATTATGATGACCAGATTCATACAACATGATTGTCTCAGCAAATAGGTCACTTGTTTGACTATGGCTTCAGATCATGAAGGTTATGTACTACCTGTAGACCTGAGCAAATTGGTCCCAAAATTTGGAAATTCAACATGAATTTTTCAAAAATATCTGATTCTAACAAATTCAAATTTTGTATGATACAGTGAGAAAGAGAGATAATGGTCCTACAGTATGTATGTCTTGTACAGTACATATGACAATTATTTGATATTGTGATTAAGTTGAAATGGTAGTGCAGTGAGGGGAGGATGGGAATGGTATTGGCCCTGATGAGATGTTGTGTCACAGTGCACTCCCTCAGGCCATTGCTCTCTGGGAATTGCTGCAGTGGAAAGGCGGCTTGAAGAATCAGGCCAGAAATTAACATAGAAAAGTGCAAAATATAACTTGTGCAGTCTGACACCAGATAATGAGGTAGTATGGCTGGCAGTGTGGCAATTAATTGGCAATGGCAGGCACTTCTTAATATAGGTGTCCACTGTGATACAGGAATGATGTTATTCTGGCTTAGTGGTTTTTTCTAGGTGATGGGTGTCTGAGCCGTGGTCCCTCACCTACAGCAGGGTCTGTAAGGCTGTACTAACCACACTGCTGTCTTGACACACTGATGCTTTCTGGAAGCAGTGTTCTGGATACTGATAATCTCTCTGGAGTGATCATCTCACAGGAGAATTGGTTCTTAGGAGTAGGAGCTCTAACATATCCTTCCTCTCCCTTCACTATCTGGACTGGAACTCCCCCCTTTTGGCATGAAGCAGGACCAGCCCACTCCTACCACGAGAGGAGCAACAGGCGGGGAGTCCTGTTCCTGCCAACCAGTGCCAACCATTACATTCTCTGCTGGAATAAATGGCCAAAACAACAACATAACATGACAATATGCACTAAAAATATTCAGATACACTCAGGCCAGGGTACTGCAGTAGTCACATGGTAAAGAGGAATGGAGAAAAGTCTAAATGGTGCACGCTACTTGATGGTTTTGCAAAGTAACATATTTTATCGATAAGTGCATTGAGCGACTGAATTTACACACAGTGATTTGCTAATCTTTCTATCACAATTTTTCAAATATTTGTGACACGATTTCCACGGTCTAAAGTAGATGTCAGCGCACTGAAACAATCGCACAGTAATCAACATTAGTCGAAATCTGTAAAATCGAAAGCTGCTGAATTTCCAACCTCAAGCTTCTTCCAGTTCCAATTACCTCTGTCATAAAACCCAAACATCAAAGACACTTTGTAATTTAGAGCTGATTGTGATTGAACCGTCATTGTAAGGCTGCATAATGACTTGGACGAGGACATAAACAAGATTTCAGAAAATGACTGTCTTCCCCCACAACTAGAGCGGCGTTTATTGGATCTCTGCTTCACAGTCTATACTACTTTGTGATTTAATGCTTAAGTCCAGAGTCTCCTTTCTCTTCTAAGTGTCACTTTAACATGGACATCTGCCAGTGATGAATTTAATGATCATCGACTAACACCGAAGGTACAGAGTGAGTGGCTTGGAATTTAACATGAGAACAAGAGGACACAAAATGTCACAGTAATATAGAAGATATCTTTGCTATGCCCTTTGGCAGCAATGGACGATTAAGAATTCTGACATTGCCAGAAAATGTATTTCTTTCAAACTCTTCGGATGAGACGTTGTTTGACTTACAGGCTTGTTGATGTCCTAAGAGTTTTCTGTACATTTATGTCTTTTGATTTCCTCCATGTTGTCTTCCTGCCATTGATGTAAATAACCAGTGACAAGAATTTAAAGCGGTCCTTACTATTCAGCAAATAAAGGTTATTCACTATATTATGTAAATTTATACTTTGCAATCAAAGGGGAGCGAATTGTTCAAAAATTCATTTAGGCTTCGCAGAATTTTACAAAAAAAATTCCGCTTTGTGACGAATTACTTTGTCATGAAGGGCATTTCTTTGTAAATAGCGGCTGCAATGACAGGGAGTGGCGATTGCGGCGTCTCCCTTCATTGTACCCCTCAGATGCTGCGCTCATAGCTAATCGTGGCATTTGAGAGTAAGGCCTTATTCACACAAATGGCCGGGCCAGCCGGGCCCATGCTGCGGACTGCAAATTGCAGTTTGCCGATGCGGACGCATTCAATTGAATGGGGTCCGCGATGCACTACTTTTTTGCGGCGTGGAGGCACTGACAGAAACCCCATGGAAGCACTCCGTAGTGCTTCCATGGGGTTCCATGCCTCCGTTCCGCATCGACCATCTGGACTGCAGGCCCATTAAAGTGAATGGGTCTGCATCCATGATGTGGGGTGCACACAGCCGGTGCTAATGTATTGCGGACCCGCTGTTTGCAGGGCGCAATACGGTCACGGCTGGGTAACGGCTGTGTGCATGAGGTCTAAAATAACAGTGTAAAATTAACAGAAAATAAAATCAAATCATACTTATCGCCTCCATTTGTTTGCGATGGGCTGACTACCGCCATCTTGCTTTAATATCTGGTGTGAAATCTCACGCGGCTTGGGATGGTGCTGTCACGCCGGCTGACGTTGTGAAGTCATACATCACGGTGCACTGAATTTTGTGCTAGATCTTCAAGCAAGATGGCAGTGGACCGCCCGTCACAAGCAAATGGATGAGGTATGTTTTTTTTGTTTTTTTCCACTATTTCAGGTAAAATCGATTTGCTGTCATGAAGCATGAGGAAATTTGGTTTCAAGGCAAATCAAATTTATCCTGAAATATCGCTCAACACTATTTGCATTAGTAACATAGAGGGGGAATTTATCATAGACCAGCAGTTTACTCCACTCTATGATATCCCCTTTCATATGGCAAGGCATAGACCTCATCATAAATTAAGCGCATCCTCTGGCAGTCTAATATTAGAGATATATTAGTTCTCAAAACTTCAATTTGGCTGCTTTGTCGAATTTCACACAGAAATTTGCTTTGTGACAAATTACTTTGTCATGAGGCGCATTTCTTTGTGAGTAGTGGATGCAATGACGGGGAATGGTGATTGCGCCGCCCCCCCCTCCCAAATAATTGAACCCCTCAGATGCCGTATTCATCACTGATCGAGGCATCTGAGATGACCATTGAGGGCTGTCAGGGCTGTCAGGGTTTAATCTTTTAAAAAATAAAAAAAATTAAAAACACTCAAATTTTCCATTTGACCGCGAAGAGCCCGGTGTGGCCATCTTGCTTGAAGATCCAGTGCAAAATTTTGCACGGTGTGTGATGAAGTCATCTCGCTGGCCAGCGTAGTGACGTCATACATCTATGCACATGAGATTTCGCTTGGGATCTTCAGTCAAGATGGCCGTGGGGGATTCTTTGTGCGCAAATGGATGAGGTGTTAAACAGCAAAGGGCCCACATAACATTTTTACACAGGAGGCCTCTGCTGTCTACGTTCACCCATATGGCCCTCGGGCATATGCCTGAGTCTTCAAGTGGATTTCAGGACATTGAATTCCTATTATCATATTCTGGTGTACTGTACATGGATTGTCTTTTAGAGCTCGGCATTTGGAGTTCCTTCTTCTGCTGTATCTCCATAGCTCTTCTAAATCTTTCCATGATAGACAATTTATGGGTACATTTGTCAGCTACTAATAGTTTACCACTGTTGCCTTGTAACGCTGGGGTTCTGGGCTGGAATCCAACTGAGGGAAACTTCTGTATGGAGTTTGTTTCTTCTCACATTGTCTTTGTGGGTTTCCTTCCCCCTTTCAAAAACATACACAGAGGATCGTTTGGAATTTAGACTGATTTCCCAATGGGGACAGGGACTAATGCTGCAGAATATGTAAGTGCCATATAAATGTATACAATAAATAAACCAAGAAATAATTAGTGAGGTAATAAATAGTGATGAGCGAGCATGCTCAGCCGAATGCGATATTCGGCCGAGCATGGCGGCACTCGTGACCACGCGGTGCTCGAGCACCATGCTCGAGTCTCCTCCCTGCACGCTAATTAGCCAATTAGCGTGCGGGGAGGTACTGGCATTCACTGTAATGCCGTAGCCATGTTGGCTACTGGCATTACAGTGATTGGCTGGCCGGGAACACGTCATCGGGTGCTATATAGCACCCGGTGACATGTGACCCGGCTCAGTCTTAGTCAGGGAGAGCTGCTGCAAGGAGGGACAGATAGTGTAGGGATAGAAATTGGCTATGCAGGGCTAGTTTTTCTGTTAAAAAGCCCTTTTAAGGGCTATTATATCTGGCTGCAATATATATATATTTTTTTTTTTGGGGGGGGGGGCAAAAATTGTGCAAGTTTGCCTGACCTAAACATCACCTGCGCAGCAAGGGCATTATAACGTTTCTGATGCATCCAGACATCCTCCCCATTTTCCAAACCATTTCATTGGTGTTTCCATCATTTTCTGACCTTTTCCTGTGAACCAGACACCCTCCCCTCTTCAGAGCAGGGGGTGCCTGGTTTAGTGCTCTGGTTCTCCCATTGACATCCATTGTGCTCGGGTGCTCTGTAGAACACTCGAGCATCACCTAGTGTTCTACCTGAGCACTTTGGTGCTCGATCAACACTAGTAATGAATAAATGTGTTTGACTTCTACAAGTGGCCTTTCCTTGTGTCAGCAAACCTCATGATTTGCCTCTATCCATATGGTTATAATCCTCTCTATGAACCCAAGTGGTAAGAATGACTCCCATTCTGGCAGACACAAGCCATCTGTGTATTACATGGACTGACCTACAGTATACCCAAATCGCCACCATGTGATACATTTCCCCCTGGAGCGGTTAGACAATCCCTTTAAGGAGCAGAATAGCGACATCTCTCCCTTTGTGTGCATGGATGTAAAATACACTAGCACTGCCATATGATTAACGGATTACATAATAATACTCAAAGAATTCTTCTAGAAATCTTCTGCAAACCTGGATTGTAGATCTGACCTGTCAGGAAATGATGCAGATTACCTAAGACAAGAGACATAACTACCATAGCGGCAGACCATGCGACTGCTATGGGGCCAAGGGCAAGAGGGGACCCAGTCTTAGTGTAGGATTATCTCCTCTTCTACTGGAGTTGGTCAGGACTAGAGATGAGCGAGCATGCTTGATCCTAAAAATCTCTGTGCGACATTTGTCTGGGTCGCAGTCTAAATAGCCACTGTCAAAAACAAAACTAAAAGAAAAAAAATATTAAAAAAAAAAATATAGAAAAAAAATAATTTTTTTTGTTGTTTTAGCTGAGTGATACAAATCCATTTCACACAGCTGCGTGTAACCTTTCTGTGTGACACAGTAAATCATACTCACTCCAAACCGTATATACTGTCCAGGTGACACTTTCTGTACGTCACAAAATACAACCAAGTCACTTGCTACCTGTCACGTATATATAGCTTGATCCTAAAAATCTCTGTGCGACATTTGTCTGGGTCGCAGTCTAAATAGCCACCGTCATTAGGGTGTCAGTCAGCTGTACGATAGTTTCTGCACGTCACGTTCCCAAAAAAACAAAACTAAAAGAAAAAAATATTAAAAAAAAAAATATAGAAAAAAAATAATTTTTTTTGTTGTTTTAGCTGAGTGATACAAATCCATTTCACACAGCTGCGTGTAACCTTTCTGTGTGACACAGTTCAGCACACTCACTCCAAACCGTAAATACAATCCAGGTGACACTTTCTGTACGTCACAAAATACAACCAAGTCACCTGCTACCTGTCACGTATATATAGCTTGATCCTAAAAATCTCTGTGCGACATTTGTCTGGGTCGCAGTCTAAATAGCCACCGTCATTAGGGTGTCAGTCAGCTGTACGATAGTTTCTGCACGTCACGTTCCCAAAAAACAAAACTAAAAGAAAAAAATATTTAAAAAAAAATATAGAAAAAAAATGTTTTTTTTTTTTTTTTTTTTTTTAGCTGAGTGATACAAATCCATTTCACACAGCTGCGTGTAACCTTTCTGTGTGTCACAGTTCAGCACACTCACTCCAAACCGTATATACTGTCCAGGTGACACTTTCTGTACTTCACAAAATTAAACCAGACTGAACAAGTTTGTGGGTTTCAGTACACCAGGCCCATTTATTTTATTTTTTTATAGAATACAATTATATACAGAAAATGTGGAACCCCAGGGCTAAGGGTCGAGGACGAGGGCGTGGGCATTCAATTACTGCAGGGGGAAGAGGCCGTGGTCCTGGGCAGGGTGAGACAGTACCTGCTGATGAGGGAGCTGTGGAACACCGCAGAGCTACACTCCCTAGCTTCATGTCTCAACTTACAGGGACACGTGGTAGAGGACTGTTGAAACCACAACAGTGCGAACAGCTAATCTCGTGGATTGCGGATAATGCTTCAAGTAATTTGTCCGCCAGTCAGTCTTCCACGCAGTCCACCCAAGTTACCCAAGGGAGCACTCCTCTGGCTCCTCCACCTCAACCTCCTTCCCCCCAGTCTGCCCCCTCCCAGGAAAATTTGGAATGCGATCCAGCATACTCTCAGGAACTGTTCTCTGGACCCTTCCCAGAGTCACAAACCACTTCTTAGGTTGCTGCTGACCTCTTTCCCGATGCCCAAGTGTTCCAACTGTCGCAGTCTGTGGGTGATGATGATGATAATGACAATGTTGAGTTAGTGGAAGAAGTTTGTAAAGAGGTGTCGGACGATGAGGAGACACGGTTGTCAGACAGTGGTGAAGTTGTTGTAAGGGGAGGAATTCCGAGGGGGGAGCAGACTGAGGAATCGGAGGATGACGAGGTGACTGACCCGAGCTGGGTTGATATGCCGAGTGAAGACAGTGCTTCTGAGGCGGAGGCGAGTGCTGCACCAGAACAGGTTGGAAGAGGCAGTGGTGTGGCCAGAGGGAGAAGCAGGGCCAGAGCTGGTGCATCAGCAGCAACTGTTTCACGTAGTGAAGCTCCCGTGGCGAGGCCTAGATGTTCGCAAGTCTGGAGGTTCTTTAAAGAAAGTGAGGATGACCGACGGACTGTGGTGTGCAACCTGTGCCACACCAGGATCAGCAGGGGTGCCACCACTACTAGCCTAACCACCACCAGCATGCGCAGGCATATGAGTGCTAAACACCCCACTCAATGGAACCAAGGCCGTTCACCACCTCCTGCGGGTCACACCACTGCTCCTTCCCCTGTGTCACTCGCTGCCTCTGCTAGTCAACCCCCTGCCCAAGACCCCGGCACGAGCGCCTCCCGCCGGAAAACCACACCTTCGCCTCAACGATCCTCCACAGTGTCCACCAACGTGTCCCAGCGCAGCGTTCAGCTGTCTTTACAGCAGACGCTGGAGCGCAAGAGGAAATACAGTTCCACCCACCCACATGCCCAAGCCCTCAACATCCACATCTCCAAATTGCTTAGCCTGGAGATGCTGCCCTATAGGCTGGTAGAGACCGAGGCCTTTCGCAATCTCATGGCGGTGGCTGCCCCTCGGTATTCCATCCCCAGCCGCCACTATTTTTCCCGATGTGCCGTCCCAGCCCTACAGCAGCACGTGTCAGAGAACATCATCCGTGCCCTGACCAACGCTGTTTCTGAGAAGGTCCACCTAACCACGGACACGTGGACAAGTGCTGCCGGGCAGGGACACTATATCTCACTGACGGCACATTGGGTTAACTTGGTGGAGGCTGGGACCGAGAATGACCCTGGGGCCGCTCATGTACTGCCCACACCGAGGATTGCAGGGCCTACCTCGGTCACGGTCTCTCAGACGTACTATGCCTCCTCCTCCTCCGACCCCTCCTCCTTCTCCTCCACCGAATTACCATCCGTGGGCACGGCGCCTTCAGTCGGTAGCTCTAGGCACAGCAGCAGTGCCGTGGGTAAGCGCCAGCAGGCGGTGCTCAGACTGCTGAGCTTAGGTGACAAAAGGCACACCGCCCAAGAGCTGTTACAGGGCATCACGGCGCAGACCGATCTGTGGCTGGCACCGCTGAACCTCAAGCCAGGCATGGTTGTGTGTGACAACGGGCATAACCTGGTGGCGGCTCTGCAACTCGGCAGACTGACACATGTGCCATGCCTGGCCCACGTGTTCAATCTAATAGTTCAGCGGTTCCTCAAGACATACCCCAATCTGTCTGATTTGCTCACCAAGGTGCGCCGCATCTGTGCGCATTTCCGCAAGTTGAGCACAGATGCTGCCACTCTCAGGGCAGCACAGTGCCGCCTACAACTGCCCGCTCACCGACTGTTTAGCGACGTGCCCACGAGATGGAATTCCACATTAAACATGTTATCCAGAGTTTACCAGCAGCGCAGAGCGATTGTAGACTGCCAGATGTCATCTTCCACCAGAACTGGTAGTCAGGTCTCTCAGATTCCTCAAGTCTACAATGAGGAGTGGACGTGGATGTCTGATATCTGCCAGGTGTTGAGCAACTTTGAGGAGTCAACACAGATGGTCAGCGGCGATGCCGCCATTATCAGCCTCACCATCCCGCTGGTTTGCCTGTTGAAAAACTCACTGCTCAGCATCAAGTCGGATGCTTTGCGCTTGTCACAAGAGACGGTGGAGGAAGATACGTCGCTTGATAGCCAGAGCACCCTCCGGTCTGTTTCTCAGCGCCTATCGGAGAAGGAGGATGAGGATGAGGAGGAAGAGGAGGAGAATGTCGGTGAGACAGTAGAGGGTACCAGTGCTCAGTCCTTAACTCTTGAGCGTGTATGGGCTGAAGAGGAGGGCTTGGAGGAGGAGGAGGAGGAGGAGGAAATGGAGAGTCAGGCCAGTGAGGAGAGGGAATTCTTACGTGTTGGGACTCTGGTGCACATGGCAGACTTCATGTTAGGCTGCCTATCCCGTGACCCTCGCGTTAGAAGAATTTTTTCAAACACCAATTACTGGGTGTTCACTCTCCTGGACCCACGGTACAAGCAGAACCTTTCCACTCTCATCCCTGCAGAGGAAAGGAGTATGAGAGTGAATAGATATCAACAGGCCCTGGTGCACAAGCTGAAACAATTCTTCCCATCTGACGCCGCTAGCGGCAGAGGGCATGGTTCTGTGGGCCAAGTAGCGGGGGAGAGGAGGCGAGCAGGCAGCTTGTCCAGCACTGGCAGGGGAACGCTCTCCAAGGCCTTTGCCACTTTTATGTCACCCCAGCAAGACACTGTCACCTGTCCCCAGTCTAGGCAGAGTATGGGGGAGCTGTACAGAAAGATGGTGAGGGAGTACCTAGCTGACCATACCAACGTCTGTAGCGATCACTCTGCTCCATACAACTACTGGGTTTCAAAGCTGGACACGTGGCCTGAACTGGCGCTGTACGCCTTGGAGGTGCTGGCCTGCCCTGCCGCTAGCGTGCTGTCAGAGCGGGTATTCAGTGCAGCTGGTGGCGTCATCACCGATAAGCGTACACGCCTGTCAACTGACAGCGCTGACAGGCTGACGCTTATTAAAATGAACAAAGCCTGGATTTCACCGGAATTCAAATCTCCGCCGGGGGAAAGCAGCTAAAGATTTAAATAACTTATGTATCCGATTCCTCTTCTCTACTCCTCCTCCTACTCTTCCTCCTCCTACATATCGTCTTTGCCTAACGCTGACCCAAAAAACGCCATTTTTTAGAGGTCCAACTGTGATGCCCACCCAGGCCGAGGGTACTTCTGGTAAGGGGTCGGGCCGTCTCATGGACACCCTAAAAGGGGGAAAGGGTATTTGGGAATAGTTCGTGACACCAGTCAAGGTGTTCGGCCTAGATAGGACCGAGCGCTGACACAGGCCCCTGGGAGATAGATGTGGGTCAGCGCTGATGTTAAACCCCCCTTGACTAGGGCTGACTCCCAGGGTTAGAGATCGTGGGGGGATCACTTGCCTTTGCCTTGGAGACTTGTGTGATAGAGGATAGGCACATCTGCAGCAGAAAGGATGACTCAGAGACAGCAGGGAAAACTGGAACATTCAGGTCACCGGTCGCTTTGGCCTCCTGCACTGTCAATCTGCTTGGTCACTAGCTCCTTCAGGCACTCTCCTAACTGCCCCCTGAAGACTTTCTTCTGTTTCCTTACACAGACTCCATGTGTGGACTGCTTCTGTTGGAGACTACCAGCTCACTCTCTTTCTGCAGACTCTCTCCTGCAGTCTGTTATATCTCCTGCTGCAGACTGCTATATCTCCTGCTACAGACTGCCTGCTTCTCCTCCACTGAGCTCCTAACCTCCTCCCACTTCCTCTCCCCAGACTCTGGAGTTGCCTAGGCGACCGGCTTCCTGGGTTTTATTAACACTATATGCACAGAAATACATACATGCTGTAGCAACCGACCACCACGCGGGGTGGAGGGCGCTACACTCCCCCTTACTAAATCACGTCCGTCCCCGGACGGCTTACACATATTGCAATTGGGAAATACAATAATTCTTATTTTTGAGCCCGGTCCCTACAAAGTTGCGGAAATAAGCTCCTGCGGAGAGGCGACGTAGCTGTCCTTGCTGCTTCACTTTATGTCATTGTTCCTGGGTCCTAGAGACTACAAGGGAACTTATCTCGGACCTAAAGTCCCTTCCGGCTGGTAGGTGTCCACGGGTTCTGCGGGAGCTGCTGAGATAGCACACTACCCTAACCCTCTACGGTCACTGTGACCCCGGGAATCTATGGTTGGGGCTACCCATCATGGAGGCCAGGTAGTCGACTCAGTTCGCCTCTGTCTATGGAAGTTGCAGAGACCTGGGGACTGATACCCCGCCCACAGCTGGTCCCAGTGCAAACGTTCACGGTTCGTCACCGGCAACCCTCCTTCTACGCCCCCAAACCAGGATGTCTTTCCCTAAGGAGGACCGGTATTCAATTGTAATCAGATGGGACGCGACTGCTCCCCCTTACTAAATAGGAGCAGTTCGCGTAAAATGAAAGAGCATAAGGTAACACATTATACTAGGGGTACAATACACAAGCACATTTTTCATCATTATTTAAACATCCTAACTGTCAACACAGTGTGTGGGTAACAGCCAACCACCTAACTAAGCTCGTCCCCGGGCACAGTGCAGGGCACACAGACCATATCACGTTGCTGTGCCAGCTGTTTTAACAAGAAGTGTTGGCCGGCAGGGTAACGAATCCGACCGCCATGTTGCAGATATTGTTGTAATGGGTGGTGTCTTTTGCAATTCTCCGTGGCCTGAGGAGCGGGCCATGGGCTCCAAGAATCAAAACAGTTGCTGACAGTTCACTTTGTCAAGGGTTCAGCCACTTTAACGGTTTCAAAACATAAAGAGTCCTTTAAATACGGCATACAAATATGAACACATTTTAACATAAATACAATTATGGCAGATAAGTACGCACCAAATTAACTGGTTAAGTTCCTATTAATTACTCTGGTAGCGAGCTGGGGTCTGACCTTGAGTACTACGCTGAGATCTGCGTAAAGTGGGAAGGGAAGGTAGTACTCTCCTACTCCTTGGGCTCACTGTTGGCATGAGAGGCCTACTGTTGGCAGAGGGTGGACTCTCTTGATCTTGGGCCTGCGATTCTTCGCTATCCTGTATGAGTGAGTCTTCTTCCTGTGACGGCTCTAGTGTCTCCGACAGGGATAATTGCGGGAATTGCATAACCGGGACAACAATAGCATTGTTCACTTGTAACCAATCACTTGGAAAATCGCCTAAGACAGTCTGGATTCCTCTATCAACCTCTGCTTCCTGAGGGACTTCTCGGCCTTCGATTTCTTCAGCCAGCTGACTGGGACAGATTTTCAGGTTGTCTCTGGACACAGTAGCACAAGTCTTCCTGCCGTCTTTAGAGATTAGACAACTTTTACTATTGTCATGATGGGATCGTAGGACTACATATGGTTGAGCTTCCCACTGATCGTCCAATTTATGGCAACGTCTTTTCTTCTTCAGGACTGGATCGCCTGGTGACAAAGGAGCAGCAATCGCCTTTTTATTGAAGTGCTTCTCTTGTCTCTGTTGGGCTTGCTCAAGGCTTCGCTCCACACATTGCTGGACTTTCTGGTATTGCAACCATCTAGTAGTATTCCAATCACTGTCTGACTGGTCAAGCCACGTCTCTGGGGTTAGAACTCCCATCTCTTGGTCAATCGGCAGTTTCCCTGGACGCGCACGCATCAAGTACGCTGGAGAATATCCCGTTGAGCTCGTGGGAATATGGTTGTACATCTCCACCAAGTCTGGTAGCTTTTCTGGCCATCGATTTCTTTCTTCTAGAGGTAAGGTTTGTAGCAAATTTATGACCAGGTGATTCATCTTTTCGCATAATCCGTTGCCTTGTGGGTGGTAGGGTGTAGTCCGGATCTTCTTACACCCATATAGCGAGCAGAACTCTTGGAAGACTTCAGCTTCAAAAGCTGGACCTCTATCTGTCAGAACTTGGTCTGGATATCCATGGGGTCTACAGAAGTATTCCTGGAACGCCTTTGCAGCTGTTCTCGCTGTCTGGTCTCTCACTGGAACGACCACTAGGAAGCGGGAGTAATGATCCACCATAGTCAAGGCATATGTGTACCCGGATCGACTTGGTATCAGCTTAACATGATCCAACGCCACTATTTCCAGAGGTTGTTTCGTTACAATCGGCTGCAAGGGGGCCTTCTGATTGGCAGGATTCTTCCTCCTCAGATTGCATGGGCCGCACTCTCTGCACCACTGTTCAATGGACTGTCTCATACCCTTCCAATAGAAACGATCACGGATCACAACCTCCAACTTCTTCCAACCGAAGTGGTCTGCTTGGTTATGGTATGCCTCGAGGATCATGGGCACATCTTGTTTTGGGACCACAATCTGCCATACCAGCTCATGGGTGCGTGGGTTGATGGCTCGACGGACCAGCTTGTTCTCGAAGAGGAAGAGCTTCTTCCGTTCCTTCCACAGCTGCTGAGCCTCTGCTGATGCATCTGGGGCTAGAGATGATCCTTCTATCACAAGAAGATTTTTAATCATAGAGATGATCTGATCACCACGTTGCGTCTCAGCCCAATCATGGTGAGGTAAGGGATTCAGGGAATCTTCTCGGGCTAAACCCTTCCCTCTGGTAGCAGTGGAACACTGGAACACGCCTCTATTGTAAAATGCTGGCATCTCAATCTCCTCCAGGTCAGTGGATTCTTCTCCTGGATCAGGGGGATTCGGCATACGGGACAAGGCGTCTGCATTGGTGTTCTTGGTTCCAGCTCTGTATTTGATCACGAACTCATAGTTTTACAACCGGGCCATCCATCTCTGTTCCAATGCGCCCAGCTTAGCAGAGTCCAGATGAGTCAACGGGTTGTTATCCGTGTAGATGGTAAACTTGGAGGATGCTAAGTAGTGCTTGAACCTCTCGGTTACTGCCCAGACAATTGCCAAGAACTCAAGCTTGAAGGAGCTGTAGTTAGCAGGATTCCTTTCAGTAGGGCGAAGCTTCCTACTCGCATAGGCAATCACTTTCTCCTTCCCTTGCTGTTCTTGCGACAATACGGCTCCCAGCCCGATATTGCTTGCGTCTGTATAGAGGATGAAGGGCCGATCATAGTCTGGATATGCCAAGACCTCTTCTCCCGTGAGTGCTTGCTTCAGACTCTGAAACGCTTCATCCAGCCTGTCATTCCACTCCAACGGAGGACTCTTGCCTTTGGTCTTGGTGAGGCCTACCAGGAGGTCTTGCAGGGGCCCGGCCATCTTAGTGAAGTCCTTGATGAATCTTCTATAATAGCCCACTAGTCCCAGGAACTGCTGCACCTCTTTGATGGTGGTGGGCCTCTGCCAGTCTTGGATGACAGTCACCTTATCCGGGTCCGGTGCCACTCCATCGGCACTCACAACATGACCAAGGTATTGTACTTTAGGTTTCAGCAGATGGCATTTAGACGGTTTAACCTTTAAGCCGAAGTTGGATAGGGCTTCAAAGACTTCTGCCAGATGTTGCAGGTGCTCTTCATAAGTCCTGGAATAAACAATCACATCATCCAGGTACAGCAGCACAGTTTCGAAATTCTTGTGGCCAAGACAGCACTCCATCAGTCTCTGGAATGTTCCTGGTGCGTTGCATAATCCAAACGGCATACAGTTGAACTCGCAGAGCCCCATGGGAGTGGTGAAGGCGGTCTTCTCCTTATCGGCCTCTGCAACAGGAACCTGCCAATACCCACTAGTGAGATCCAAGGTAGAGAAGTATCTAGCAGACTTTAATGCAGCTAAGGACTCTTCTATGCGTGGAAGGGGGTACGCATCTTTATGCGTGACCTGGTTAATTTTTCTATAGTCCACACACATACGCATGGTGCCGTCTTTCTTTCGGACCAACACCAGTGGGGCTGCCCATGGACTACAGCTGTCCCTAATTACTCCTGCCTGCTTCATCTCAGCTAGCATACCTTTGGCACACTGGTAATGGGCAGGAGGTATGGGCCTGTACCTTTCTTTTATTGGTGGATGATCCCCGGTTGGGATATGATGCTGAATACCTTTCACTTGCCCGTAATCTAGAGGGTGTTTGCTAAAAATTTGTTCATATTCTTGGGCTACTCGGTACACGCCATCCTTCTGATGCTGGGGAGTGGAGGCAACGCCAACTTGCATACTCTGCCACCAATCCGCCAACGGTGCTGGGGAGCCATTGCCACCCGTCGTCTTTGACGGAGCCAAGGGTCCTATGCCCTGAATGTCATTGTTGCTTACAGTCAGCAATTTAGCAACGTGTGCATACCGGGGAAGACAAACTTCCTCCTCCCCGCAATTCAGGACACGCACTGGGACCCTACCTCTTTTAACATTAACAACGCCCCTAGCGGTCATGACATTTGGCCTGTCAGCGGAGTAGACAGATTCTACCATGGCTTGGTAATCTTGTCCTCTGATACCCATGGCCGCTCTACACCAGAGGAGTGTCTCACTCCTGGGAGGGAGTATGATGGGGTTGCGATCGCTTACCCTTACACTCCCAATCTCCCCTCCTGTCACCTCTCTTTGCTGTTGTTGCACTAGGGCCTTAATTTCCCTACTGAGGGCAGTTTTCTCTTGGCGAGGAGCTGTTATGGCCAGATCCCTCAAAATGGCAAGGACCTCACCCAAACAGTGCTCAATTACATTAGTACCCAGGGTTACTGTAGGGTTGCAGTCCCCTTTTTCCACATCTACCACAACTATGCCTTGCGACTGGAGTTTCACTCGCCCCACCTGGATGGCAACCTCTTTGTAGCCCACCTGAGTCAAGGGCTGGCCATTGCTGGCTATCAACGTTAAACTTCCTTCTGGGCGAAGGGTAAACTCACTATCAGTCCAGTACCTTTGGTACAAACTATAAGGCATGGTGGTTACCTGCGAACCAGTGTCTAGGAGGGCCGTGAGGGGGATACCATCCACCACTATTGCTATCCACGGCCTGCCTCCTACATATTTATTGCTCCAGTCTTTTGGTGGACCTGATTGTCTTACTCCCGGGGATTGGTCCACCTCCCCGGGGCTCGCCCATTTAAAGGACACTCCCTTTCCACATGACCAACCTTGCTGCATCTCCGGCAGATGGGACGTCCGGTGGGGTCAAACTGGTCGGAGGGTCTCCGGCCAGAACGTGGTAATCGTCGTGGTGGCAGCATCCTCCGTGGCTGGTGCCAGGGAAGGTCATCCGGACTGGAAGCCAGCTGGATCTCTTCCGTCACAGGACCTGTTTGGAGAAGCTGAACAGTTTTGCACAAAGCAGCAACACTTTTGGTGAGTTCCTGCACCTGTAGTCGCAGATCTGCAGAGGGGTCCTCAATTTTATTTTGAGAGCATGGAGCCGGCTGCACTGGTGGGGAGGACACCGCCCCCTGGTGACACACAGTAGCTGGTGACTTTATCGGCTCGCCGTAAGCATAAGTGCATTCTCGTAGCACACGGATGGACCGGTCCTTGAACTGAGCAAAGTCCATATCCGGATTTTGCAGAGCCATCATTCGCAATTGGGCTTTACTGGATCCTGACAACAAGCCCTCCACAAACTGTTCCTTCAGCATCTTGTCTTCATTTTGGACACTATCCGGATCTATCTGCTTTACTGCCCACAGCGCCTCTTGCAAGTTAAGAGCATAGTCTCTCACCGTGTCTTGGGCTCTCTGCCGACACCCAAAGAATTGCATTTTGACCTCTGAGGCTGTCCGGGTTTCAAACGCACTTTTCAGCTTGGCAAAGATATCTTTGACGGTCTTCTTATCGATGGCCGGCCAGGATTTGACTTCCCTCTGGGCCGCACCGCTGAGCTGACTTATCAAGATGGTGACTTTCTGCTCCTCAGCCATGGGATACAAGTCGAACATGCTAGTAAGTTTTTCTTTAAAGTCACTCAATGTCATTGGCTCACCTTTGTATTGTGGTAGCCATGTTGCGCCTGGGATGTACGGCATGGTTAGCGGCAGGATCGGGGCTGCAGCCGCTGCGATCGGTCTCTCTGGGCTGTTTGGGCGAGACATCTTTCTCCCCTTCTATCGATGCTGCTGGATGCCCGAGGCACTTGATTCTTCAGCAGGGTGAGCGATCGCGCTACCACCCCCTGCGAACACTTGATCGACCGGCAGGGTGAGCAGGCCTCGCTCCACCCCCTGACACGTGTTTGACCACGCAGTAGGCCGCAAGATGGCGGCCGTCTCTTCGGGATTCCCACGTGGCTAGGCCGCAAAATGGCGGACGGCGTTCTTCTGTCCCCGCCGGTGCAGGCGTCTAGATCCTGTTCGTGACGCCAGAATCGGAGCCGTGTGACGCCCACCCAGGCCGAGGGTACTTCTGGTAAGGGGTCGGGCCATCTCACGGACACCCTAAAAGGGGGAAAGGGTATTTGGGAATAGTTCGTGACGCCAGTCAAGGTGTTCGGCCTAGATAGGACCGAGCGCTGACACAGGCCCCTGGGAGATAGATGTTGTGGGTCAGCGCTGATGTTAAACCCCCCTTGACTAGGGCTGACTCCCAGGGTTAGAGATCGTGGGGGGATCACTTGCCTTTGCCTTGGAGACTTGTGTGATAGAGGATAGGCACATCTGCAGCAGAAAGGATGACTCAGAGACAGCAGGGAAAACTGGAACATTCAGGTCACCGGTCGCTTTGGCCTCCTGCACTGTCAATCTGCTTGGTCACTAGCTCCTTCAGGCACTCTCCTAACTGCCCCCTGAAGACTTTCTTCCGTTTCCTTACAAAGACTCCATGTGTGGACTGCTTCTGTTGGAGACTACCAGCTCACTCTCTTTCTGCAGACTCTCTCCTGCAGTCTATTATATCTCCTGCTGCAGACTGCTATATCTCCTGCTGCAGACTGCCTGCTTCTCCTCCACTGAGCTCCTAACCTCCTCCCACTTCCTCTCCCCAGACTCTGGGGTTGCCTAGGCGACCGGCTTCCTGGGTTTTATTAACACTATATGCACAGAAATACATACATTCTGTAGCAACCGACCACCACGCGGGGTGGAGGGCGCTACACAACTGGCACTCTTTTAGCACAATTTTTCAGGAGGGCCCCCTACAGGCCCTCTATTCAAACAATTTTTCCAGAGGTCCACCTACAGGCCCTCTCTCCAAACAATTTTTCCGGAGGTCCACCTACAGGCCCTCTCTTCAAACAATTTTTCCAGAGGTCCACCTACAGGCACTCTCTCCAAACAATTTTTCCAGAGGTCCACCTACAGGCCCTCTCTTCAAACAATTTTTCCGGAGGTCCACCTACAGGCCCTCTGTCCAAACAATTTTTCCGGAGTTCCACCTACAGGCCCTCTCTCCAAACAATTTTTCCGGAGGTCCACCTACAGGCCCTCTCTCCAATTCCAGTTTCCAGTTTTATTTGCGCAAACTGCATACATTTTTATTTTTGGGATAGGTGTGAAAAATAATATTACTTGCGAATCTATATTGCCCAACATTGGATACGGTAGCAAGTAGAAGACCAAACACATGCTGCCCACAGGGTTCCGCAAATTCCTGGTCCACCCGCAAATTCCTTGTCCACAATGTCAAGGAGGTCGAGGTTCTGTTGATGAGCAACAAGTCCTTCTGTACTGAAATCGCCGACAAAGTCTCCATCTAAGAACCTACAGACCATTGTGGAGAGAGCGGCACAGCTCGCCATCAAAGTGACGAACCCCAACGCCAGACTGCGCAAAGAAGATAACGAATAAATATCTCTGTGGTTATTTTTGCTAAATAAAAGTTAAAGAAACCCCCCAAAAATTCATCTGTTCCTGTGCCTGATCCACCCAAGTTGAATCTGTCCCATCCTGATAAATTTCCCCCCAAGGAGTCCCCACTGTAACTTGCTTCCCATACAACTACCTCACCCCCCGACACCTGTGTCTTGCCATTGTCCACCACCTCCTCAGACAACACTGGTAAATCCCCACTGTCAGCACACGGAAACAGCAAAAGGTCTTGCGAATTAGGGCAGAGAATGTTCTGGGCTAGCACATCAGGGAAGGGGTGACTATGGGGTTCCAGGGAGTACGTGACCACATGCAATATCCATTTAAAAGTCATGCCACACTTGATGTAGCTCATAATTGACAATTGTACCGGTTGATGCTAAATGTTTAAGTTGGGGTCCTGCGTCGTCATTCTAACTACATCCGGCTGTTGTCACCACCACACACGCTAGCCCAGGGGGCACTCCCCTGGCTTTTCCAGCTCAACCTCCTTCCCCCCAGCCTGCCCCCCACCTACAGGCCCTCTCTCCAGTTCCAGTTTCCAGTTTTATTTGCGCAAACTGCATACATTTTTATTTTTGGGATAGGTTTGAAAAAAAATATTACTTGCGTATCTATATCACCCAACATTGGATACGGTAGCAAGTAGAAGACCAAACACATGCTGGCCACAGGGTTCCGCAAATTCCTGGTCCACCCGCAAATTCCTTGTCCACAATGTAAAGGAGGTCGAGGTTCTGTTGATGAGCAACAAGTCCTTCTGTACTGAAATCGCCGACAAAGTCTCCATCTAAGAACCTACAGACCATTGTGGAGAGAGCGGCACAGCTCGCCATCAAAGTGACGAACCCCAACGCCAGACTGCGCAGAGAAGATAACGAATAAATATCTCTGTGGTTATTTTTGCTAAATAAAAGTTAAAGAAACCCCCCAAAAAATTCATCTGTTCCTGTGCCTGATCCACCCAAGTTGAATCTGTCCCATCCTGAGAAATTCCCCCCCAAGGAGTCCCCACTGTAACTTGCTTCCCATACAACTACCTCACCCCCCGACACCTGTGTCTCGCCATTGTCCACCACCTCCTCAGACAACACTGGTAAATCCCCACTGTCAGCACATGGAAACAGCAAAAGGTCTTGCGAATTAGGGCAGAGAATGTTCTGGGGTAGCACATCAGGGAAGGGGTGACTATGGGGTTCCAGGGAGTATGTGACCACATGCAATATCCATTTAAAAGTCATGCCACACTTGATGTAGCTCATAATTGACAATTGTACCGGTTGATGCTAAATTTTTAAGTTGGGGTCCTGCGTCGTCATTCTAACTACATCCGGCTGTTATCACCACGACACAAGCTAGCCCAGGGGGCACTCCTCTGGCTCTTCCAGCAAAACCTCCTTCCCCCCAGCCTGCCCCCCACCTACAGGCCCTCTCTACAAACAATTTACCCGGATAGGGGACGTATTAGATATTGTACAGATGTTTTTTTTTGTTTCTTCTTTTAATTGCCTCCTGACCTGTGATAGGCAGCGCATTGACACGTCCCCTTAGCTGCAGTGGGAAAGACACTCCCCTGGCCAGAGCAAGCTCTTTTTCAGTTTTCCGTGGTCGAAAAATCCATAAAATATAAGGTCCCAAAATAGGGGACGTATACGGTATTAAACTGAGAAGAATCGATACCGCATCGGCTGATGCTAGAGTATTTCCAAATGCATTCCGGCTGTTGTCACCACCACACACGCTAGCCCAGGGGGCACTCCTCTTCCAGCGAAACCTCCTTCCCCCCAGCCTGCCACCCCACCTACAGGCCCTCTCTCCAAACAATTTACTTCTTTGTCCTATCTTTCTCTCTGTCTCTCTACAAACTATTTTTCCAGATAGCTGCCATATACGGTATTAAACTGAGTAGTATACATAGAAGACATACCACACTTGATCAATCTCATAATTTACGACTGTACCGGTTGATGCTAAATTTTTAAGTTGGCGTCCTGCGTCGTAATTCTAACTACACCCGGCTGTTGTCACCACCACACACGCTAGCCCAGGGGGCACTCCTCTGGCTCTTCCAGCGAAACCTCCTTCCCCCCAGCCTGCCCCACACCTACAGGCCCTCTCTACAAACAATTTACCCGGATAGGGGACGTATTAGATATTGTACTGATGTTTTTTTTGTTTCTTCTTTTAATTGCCTCCTGACCTGTGATAGGCAGCGCATGGACACATCCCCTTAGCTGCAGTAGGAAAGACACTCCCCTGGCCAGAGCAAGCTCTTTTTCCATTTTCCGTGGTCGAAAAATCCATAAAATATAAGGTCCCAAGATAGGGGACGTATAAGTTATTAAACTGAGAAGAACCGATACCATACCGGTTGATGCAACAGTTTCTCCAAATCCATTCTGGCTGTTGTCATCACCACACACGTTAGCCCAGGGGGCACTCCTCTTGCTCTTCCAGCGAAACCTCCTTCCCCCCCACCTACAGGCCCTCTCTCCAAACAATTTACTCGGGTAGGGGGACGTATTAGATATTGTACTGATTTATTTTTTAGATGCTTGGGAAGTAGCTATGCTCACCACTATACATCCAACAGCCACAGCAACTGATAAGAACAGATACTAAACTTGATTTCAGCTGCAGTGCCAGCATGAGCAGTGGTGTCACCTGCAGGCGGTGATGGACCTTCGTTGCACCTAGTTGGGTGCTTCCCTAACATGTGATGGGTATTTGCCTCGCCTTTCTTGGTCTGGGTGAGCACAATTGCCATGAGGGTAACCACCAGGCTGTTGCTTGAGAATTTGGGGTAATGGTGGGATTAGGCAGCCTCAGAGGCATCCATGCATGCTGCCCCTGCTGTTTCCTGTCCATTTCCGTGGTGTTTCCATCATTTTCTGAGGTTTCCAGGTTTTCACCCAGCCTTCCCTAGGCAGAGCCTTGGTCCCCTGCAAAAAATGCTTGAGTCTCCCATTGACTTCAATGGGGTTCGTTACTCGAAACGAGCACCCGAGCATCGGGAAAAGTTCGACTCGAATAACGAGCACCCGAGCATTTTAGTGCTCGCTCACCTCTAGTCAGGACTCTACCCTCCAAAGGAACAACTTATAGCAAATTAAGCAGTGGAAAACATGGCCCAAGGGTCTTTCAAAGGGGTTGAGGCAGAAACCCTTCTGTCCGGTGTGAGGGGCCTGGTTTGATCCTTGCTGTGGGGCCTTTACTTCTCTATGTACGCCATTACCCAAGACTTTTCCATGTGGATTTTCATGCAGAAAAAAAACATAGACTAATACAGTACCAGAAAAGTGAATTAAATTTGCCAAATATAAAGGACACATTGTGTAGCTTGTAAGCATGGAAATGAACCTGTCGTTTGTGCCATTGGTTTTGCTCACAGACTTCTATAGGGTTGCAACAATAACGGCAACAAAGAACACATAAAAATGGCACAAAAATGCAATAAATAGTGCAGATTTTTGTGCATTTTTGATACGGTCTTCCTGTGGTACACAATGATGGAGTCGGCTGTTGTTCTTATGGTGACTACTGCCCATGCCGCTGCTCGGCGCGCACAGTGGAAATCGTTCCAGTTCTTCATTTCCCTTTATTTGTACTGAGAAAATAGGGAACGTGTGGCGATAAAAATGACATAGTGCTTCCCAGTCTTACAATTAGCGAGCAATAATTACAGGTGGATTTACTGATTGTCTTCAGATTATATGGATTAATTGTATTATGTCGAGATTGACAGCAATTATTCCTGCTCCTGTCAAAAGTATTTACAAGGAATTATCGCTGACGGTAGAAACTGTTTGCCTAAAATACGTTTCAGGGGATTACGGCTTGTGATATAGATGAAGTTCTTTACAGTGGAATCTGCTTCATTGGCTTCATGTATACTGTACATTTATTTAAAGTAATGCTTCATATTGAAGCCACTATAGGGAATTTGCCCAGGGAAAGCTGACATCTCTATTTATGTACCCCCTGAACATGTAGGCTTCTGTAAGGCTCCCCTTACATAGCGTCGGTGAGAAATTTATTACAGAATATGCATGTATCTATTGCATGAGTTGTGATGCCAGACATCTTCCAACTTTGGATAGAAAAATTGTACATGGAGGGTATTTTCCTGGCCAGGTATCAAGTGTTTCTAGATCAGGCATGAAAAGAAAAGAAAAGCAAGACATATGGTAGCTGGTATATCTGAGCGCAGCCTCAAAGAAGTACACAGAGGTGCAGGGCTACTAGAGATGAGCGACTCTATTTGTCTTGTAAATTTTCAGCTGCGAAGCAAATCCAAATATTTGGTGAGTCGCTTCAGCTTAGTACGCATTCGCTACGTAGTTGCCCTATAAATTATACGCTATTGCTATGTATAAGTTACTGTTGCGTACAAATTCAATTCATTAGCAAACTTTTACTGTTAGTTCGTTTATCGTGCGCAAAAGCCCGGGAAGAAAGCGGTCACCTGACCTAGTGGGCAGGGCTTGCTCTGATTGGCTCAGGCTCGGTAAGCCAGTGACGCATCACTTCTGCTGCGACTGCTGAGACGAGTAGAAGCACGGTGTGTGAAGTTCTGAGACCTGTTTTGTGAAAATGGGGGTGTAATTGCTCTGGGAATCCATATTACAGATATCAGGGATACTGCAGGGCAAGTACAGGGCCAGTTCAGGGCTAGTAATTAATCAAGCAGCAAGAGAGAGACAGGGAGAGACATTGAGATACAGAGACAAAGACCAGCTGCAGGGCCACAGAGTGAGTTGAAAAATGTCTGGAATGGATAAGCAAAAGGGGTCCAGTTCCAGCCAGACCTCGAGATCTAAAAAAAAGGAGACGGTGGCACAGGGCAGAAGTGCCAAAGGACCTGTAGCCGGAGCATCTACTAGTAGTATTCGCAATACTTGGCCGTTGTTCCACCAGGCTAACCCACCAAGGCGCAAAAGTGTAGTGGAGGAGAAAGTGGATGAGGTAGTGGAATGGATGGCACACTCATCTGAGTTTCAGCCGGATGATCTGCTGTCATCTGCTGATACAGTATCCATATGTAGCCAGGGGTCAGACTCAGAGCATTCCTCCTGCTCCACCATTCCTCTCCATTAAAGTCCATCATTTTCGTACGCAATTTGTACGTTTATGCGTACGTGTTCAAAGAGGTTGCGTACCTTTTTACCTGAACGTTTGTTATTAGTGCGCAAATGTTCGCTAAAAGCCATATAATTAAGTATATTTTGTAAGCAAATTCAACGAATCATTCAAATCTGATTCACTCATCTCTAAGGGCCACGGATGATAAGCTTGGCGTGGACCTCATAGTTGTACACAGTTGTGCTCTTGTCCAGGATTTCAAGTCAGAAAGAGAAACATGGCATGAAACATTTCTCAGGCAGATACAGTAAGAAGTTCTGAATCCAAACGATGGTGTACACTCTGAATCGATGGTGTACACTTCATTTGACGAGGCCGTTCGGTGGGTCAGGAGTTACGGGAAGGGAGCGTTGCTAGCGAAGGTTGATATCGAGGCGGCGTTTCGTTTGTTCCCGGTGCATCCGGATTGTCAACATTTGTTGGGGTGTTTTTGGGAAGGGGGGTTTTTTGTTGATCGGTGCTTGCCCATGGGTTGTTCGGTCTCATGCGCCTATTTTGAGAAGTTTAGTACGTTTCTGGAATGGGTGGCGCGGGAGTGGTCAGGTTGGGGTTCAATTATCCATTATTTAGACGATTTTTTGTTTGTTGGTCCGCCGAGTTCGAACGGTTGTTCAGTTATGTTGCATTCTTTTGAGGCTATGTCGCAGCGTTTTGGCGTCCCTTTGGTGTCTAAAAAAAATGGAGGTTCCTACGACGGTCTTAAGTTTTTTGGGGTGTGACACATTGAAAGGTCTGTTGCTTGAGGGAAGGTATTTTC
Source organism: Rhinella marina (assembly GCA_900303285.1). Lineage (NCBI taxonomy): Eukaryota > Metazoa > Chordata > Amphibia > Anura > Bufonidae > Rhinella > Rhinella marina. The sequence goes on from ONZH01006064.1 coordinate 61,767, forward strand.
CTCCCAGCATGTGCCAGGGTGGAGTTAATCGAGCGGTTAGGGCAGGCGCGGTATTTTTCTGTCTTGGACCTCACAAAAGGGTACTGGCAAGTGCCCTTAACGGAGGCTGCCAAGGAGAAAACAGCCGTTATCACACCTGAGCGGCTATATCAGTATAAGGTGTTACCTTTTGGCCTGCATGGTGCTCCCGCCACATTCCAGCGGTTAATGGACATTGTGCTTCGTCCGCATAGTCGGTACGCCTCAGCTTACCTCGATGACATTGTCATTTATAGTGCCGACTGGGAGAGTCACCTGGCAAAAGTACAGGCCGTAGTGAATTCCCTCCGAAGGGCGGGGTTAACCGCTAACCCAAAAAAATGTGCTGTAGGATTGCAGGAGACAAAATACCTAGGGTATGTCATTGGGCGCGGTGTCATCAAACCCCAGATGAGCAAGATTGAGGCAATACAGAATTGGCCACGACCTGTCACCACCAGGCAAATAAAGTCGTTCCTGGGGATGGTGGGGTATTACATGAGGTTTGTTCCCCACTTTGCTACGTTAGCGGCACCATTGACAGGGCTCTTGAAGGGACGGAAATCGGTGATGGTTCACTGGAATGACCAGGCGGAAGAGGCTTTTTCCGCATTGAAGTCGGCCTTGTGTGGGTCACCCGTGCTGGTGACGCCTGACTTCAGGAGGGAGTTTGTGGTACAGACTGATGCCTCTGAAGTAGGCCTCGGAGCTGTACTGTCTCAGGAAGTCAACGGGGAGGAGCATCCTGTTGTTTTCCTGAGCCGCAAACTCACCCCAGCTGAAACAAGGTACAGTATAGTGGAGCGGGAGTGCCTGGCCATCAAATGAGCACTGAAGTCTCTCCACTACTATCTGTTAGGGAGGAAGTTCCACCTGGTGACCGACCACTCCCCTCTCAAATGGATGAGCCAGGCCAAAGATAGGAATGCTCGGGTCACCAGATGGTTTCTTTCATTACAGAACTTTAAATTCACAGTCGAGCACAGAGCGGGCCGGTTACAGGGAAACGCGGATGCCCTGTACCGAGTGCACTGTTTGACAAGTGTTCACCCCCTCAAGGTTGAACAAAGGGGGGGGGTGTATGTGACACATTGAAAGGTCTGTTGCTTGAGGGAAGGTATTTTCCTCCCAGCATGTGCTGCTGGGCTGATTGACAGCCAGGTGAAGTCAAGCATCGGACTGGATTGTAGGTGCCGGTCCAGGCTTTGCTGACACCAAACTACTTTAAAAAGCCAGCCAAACTACAGCAGAGGTGGAAGGCTGGGGCCTGGATGAAGGCTTAAGACATGTCTGGGAGGACAGGGGGATTTTGTTTCTATAAAACTCTTTATGCAGAACCTGCAGCATGGTGTGAATTAACACCAGGACTGTCAACTCAGGTGAAGTTGTTTTTGATGTACTGTTATACCTGCGTGTGTGAATAAAACACTGCAGTTGGATTAAGAACTGTTTTTGTGCCTCTGTTCTGCGTCTGCTTACCCTGCCTACCAGAGCGAATCCCCACAGGGGATAGTCATCGATACGCTGGCGATGGAGTGTAGATTGCCAGAGGGCAAGGTGGTGGATCTGCGTCGGGTCGTGGCGGATGCAGTTCGGCGGCAAAAAATGCGGTTACGGGAGTTGCAGTCCTTATTGGGGAAACTGAATTTCGCGTGCCGTATTATGCCGATGGGTCGGATTTTTTGTAGGAGGTTGGCGCAAGCAACTGCGGGAGTTCAGGCACCTCATCATTGTGCGGCTCAATTGGGAGCTGAGGAATGATTTGAGGCTCTGGGCGACCTTTTTGGAGGCATTTAACGGGCGGTCGTTTTTGATGAGTGATGTGCAAGTTGCGGCAGATATGGAGTTGTTCACAGACGCGGCGGGGGAGTGGGGTTTGGGGCGTATCTACAGGGGCGTTGGTGTGTAGGGGAATGGCCATTAAGATGGAAGGAGGAAGGCTGGGTGAAGAATCTAGTATTGCTAGAACTTTTTCCCATAGTGGTATCGGTGTCCATTTGGGGCGAATTTTTCAGGAACAAGAAAGTGCTTTTTTATTGTGATAACTTGGGAGTGGTGGAGGTCATCAACCGGTTGCCGGCCTCGTCGCTACCGGTAGTGTGTCTGTTGCAACATCTGGTTCTGGAATGTTTGTCATTGAATGCTTGGATAGTTGCGTCCCATGTACCTGGGGTGGATAACTGAATTGCTGATGCTTTGTCTCGTTTTCAGTGGGACCGGTTTCGTTTGCTGGCACCGGAGGCGGACGAGCAGGGAACATGCTTTCCTCAGGAATTGTGCAATCTGCCATTTGGTCGATAGACACGTTGGTGAGGGGGTTCTTGGCACCGGGTACCTGGGCAGCGTACGATAGGGCGTGGCAGCTTTGGGGTGATTGGAAACAGAGGTTTAGGGGATGTGATCTGGAGGAAGGGGTTTTGATGTTGCTGTTGGCTGGACATTGCAGGGAGGAGGGGTGGTCAGCGTCCAGGGTGAGTAAGTTTGTGGCAGGAGTGGCTTTTGGTTGTAGGAGCCGGGGGTTGCCTGATGTGACAAAGTCTTTTTGGGTGTTACAGGCGTTGAAGGGTTGGAGGAAGGGTGCCCTCGGGGAGGACCAGCGTAGGCCGGTCTCTTTTGATTTACTAGAAGGAATTATGGGACAGTTGGAGGGGGTTTGTGGGTCTGACAGTGAATTCACACTTTTTCGGTTGGCTTTTTCCCTGGCCTTTTTTGGGGCATTGCGCATTGGGGAGTTGGTGAGTCCGAGTAAGAATCGTGCCGGTGGTTTACGCAGGGAGGATGTGGATTTATACCAGGATAGGGTCGAATTCAGGCTTAGGCGGTCAAAAATGGACCAACTGGGCCGAGGATGTCGGGTAGTTTTATTTCCAGTTGATGGGTCGGTGGCGTGCCCTGTTAAGTGTTTGAGGGATTTTGGAAGGTGTGAGGGTGATGGCGACAGGCCGTTGTTAGTTCACGAGGATGGGTCATTCCTTTCTCGTTTTCAGTTTATTGCCGTTCTGCGGGCTTGTTTGAGGAAGTTGGGTAGGGATCCCTTGTTGTTTGGGAGTCATTCTTTTCGCATTGGAGCTGCCACAGAGGCGGCTCGGAGGGGACTTGGGGATGAGGTTATTAGGTGTATTGGGCGTTGGGAGTCTATTCGTTTTCAGTCTTATGTGAGGCCGGACTTGGTTTGAATAAGGGTTTTTTCTTTTTGTTTGGGGGGGGGGGGCGCTGGACATGTTTTGATTAGTTGTTGTTTTTTCTGTTCTTTGCAGGAGGAGTACCTTGCTTGGTGTGGATTATGGGCCACTCCTACGTTTTTTGGGGAGCATTGCGGGCGGCAGTCAGGCCTGACGGACGTCAGTTAGGTTTTTCAGGGAACGAAGCGGTGATTTGGTGGCTGGGGATGAGAGGAATGGTTTGGGTCGGGTTTTGCCGGAGTTCCACAGGTTTGTGCGTTTAGATAGACCTCCAGGGGTTTTGGTGTTGCACATAGGAGGGAATGATTTGGGTGTGCAGGCCTTCCGGGAGCTCACCAAGGATATCAAATTAGACCTACTTCGGCTTTGGACTCAATTCCCTGGGTTAATTACAGTATGGTCTGATATTGTGCCCAGAAAACAATGGAGAGATGCCAGGTCAGTTGAACGGCTGAACAAGGCACGGATAAAGGTTAATCGGGCGGTCGGTCACTTTGTGGTGAGAAATGGGGGGATTTCGGTGAGGCATAGGGATTTGGAGGCGGGTGAGGGGGCTTTCTGGAGGAGTGATGGGGTGCACCTCAATGCGGTGGGCATTGACTTATGGTGCTCCGGTTTGCAGGATGGGATTGAGTTAGCTTTACGGGTGTGGCGGGACGCAAGGGTGTGAGGTGGTCACCCCCTTGGGTCGTGGGCGGTGGGGGTCCTTGGAGTCGATGGTTATGGTGGCTCTGCCATGGTGGGGAGGGAGCCAAAGGGGCTCTGGACTCCCCAGGTATTGGATCCTGGTGTGGGATATGGCGGGTATCTGCCCACGTTTGGTGCCCAGGATTAGCGGGTTTCTGCCTCTGAGCTGATGTTTCAACGGCTAGAGGTAATTTGTAGGAGGGGCGGGGCAGTTACACGGCCAGGTTTACGGGGCTCCAAGGACCCTCTCCAGGGTTAACATGTTGCAGGTTTTTTGGCATTTTTTGGGAAAGTTGTTGGGTGGGGCCTTCAGGTGTGGAAGGCCTTGGGATAAGTGGTTATTTATGGTATTTATTTTATTTATGTTTATTATTAATAAAATGGCTGCTGTGGCCAATTAAATCCACTCAAGGTGTTGTGTATTATTTTGAAAAATGGAAGGTAGTAGTAGAGGGGACGACTCGACAATACTTTATTCAAGTGCAGGCCGGACATAGGGCTGCAAGCCTGGAGGAAGGCCTGGCATGACTAGGTTTGGAGGGAGTGTTCAGGGGAAGAAAGGGTTGGTGAGATGGTGAGGTGGTGAGATGGGGGAGGGGCGTAGGTTTTAAAAAGGGGCTAACGGCGGGAAAAGGGGCCATTTTGTTGGGAAAGAAGTCAGTGCAGCAGCTCCCACCCACCCACCCGAGGGCTGCGGTGATGAGGAAAGGTAGGGAGGTGAGGCGATTAAGTTGTAGGTTGTTAGGGCTTTGAGAGTGGGTTTTGTTCTGGCCAAGCAGGGATAGGAACTTTGTCATGGCAGTCGGAAAGGGGGGCGGTGGGGGTCCTTGGAGTCGATGGTTATGGTGGCTCTGCCATGGTGGGGAGGGAGCCAAAGGGGCTCTGGACTCCCCAGGTATTGGATCCTGGTGTGGGATATGGCGGGTATCTGCCCACGTTTGGTGCCCAGGATTAGCGGGTTTCTGCCTCTGAGCTGGTGTTTCAACGGCTAGAGGTAATTTGTAGGAGGGGCGGGGCAGTTACCCGGCCAGGTTTACGGGGCTCCAAGGACCCTCTCCGGGGTTAACATGTTGCAGGTTTTTGGCAGTTTTTTGGAAAGTTGTTGGGTGGGGCCTTCAGGTGTGGAAGGCCTTGGGATAAGTGGTTATTTATGGTATGGTTTATTTAATTTATGTTTATTATTAATAAAATGGCTGCTGTGGCCAATTAAATCCACTCAAGGTGTTGTGTATTATTTTGAAAAATGGAAGGTAATAGTAGAAGGAACGACTCGACAATACTTTAGTCATGATAGAAATTTGTGGATATTCCACAAACAATCCGATCTGACCTTCTTAGACTTTTATCTTTGGGGTCATCCGAAGGCAATTGTCTATGCTGTGAAGATACGAGATGTGCAGCACCTGAAACTATAGATACTGGAAGCCTGTGCTTGCATTTCTTCTGCAGTGTTGCTATCAATGTGTGAAGAGTGGGAGAAGAGGGTTGCATTGACAATCCAACACAATGGGCAGCACTTTGAACACATTTTATAAGTGGTCAGAAACGTGTAAATAACTCATGAAAGAATAAAGTTACATTAAAACCAAGCACACCATTGTTTTTCTTGTGAAATTCTCATTAAGTTTGATGTGTCACATGACCTTCTTCCCATTGAAACAACTAAAGTTGGATCAAAAATGGCCGACTTCAAAATGGCGACCATGGTCACCACCCATCTTGAAAAGTTTCCCCCCTCCCATATACTAATGTGCCACAAACAGGAAGTTAATATCACCAACCATTCCCATTTTATTTAGGTGTATCCATATAAATGGCCCACCCTGTATAACTACTATAATACTGCCTCCTATGTACAAGAATATCGCTACTATATTACTGCTCCTATGTACAAGAATATAACTAATATAATATGGCCTCCTATGTACAAGAATATATCTAGTATAATACTGCTCCTATGTACAAGAATATAACTACTATAATACTGCTCCTATGTACAAGAATTCAACTACTGTAATACTGCCCCTATGTACAAGAATATAACTACTATAATACTGCTCCTATGTACAAGAATATAACTAATATAATACGGCCTCCTATGTACAATAATATAACTAGTATAATACTGCTCCTATGTACAAGAATATAACTACTATAATACTGCTCCTATGTACAAGAATTCAACTACTGTAATACTGCCCCTATGTACAAGAATATAGCTACTATAATATGTTTAAGAATAGAACTACTATAATACTGCCTTCTATGTACCAGAATATAACTACTATAATACTACCCCCTATGTTCAAGAATATAACTACTATAATACTGCTCATATGTACAAGAATATAACTACTATAATACTGCTCCTATGTACAAGAATATAACTACTGTAATACTGCCTCCTATATACAAGAATATAACTACTATAATACTGCCTCCTATGCACAAGAATATAACTACTGTAACTACTGTAATACTGCCCCTATGCACAAGAATACAACTACTATAATGGTCTTTCTTATATATCATCTTCAGACTTTCCAGGATATTATATAAGATTTTATCACAGGTTAGGAGTTCTCTGTTGATGACCAGGCAGCACCGCGTACACCACAGATGGTACATGGTCACCACATTCACTACGTACAGGGAACTTCTGTTGTATTGTCTGAGATCTGGGGGGAAGTCTCCATACAAGAGCTGAGGTTATGGCTGCCCCACTAGATGTGGTAACTGAAGGGACAGTGACACGGCCTCCCATACCTGGATGCTAAATGGACAGTCTAGCAGAAGATATTCCATAGTCTCCAGTACCTGGCAGGATCTATCTGGCACATTTCTACACTGTAAGTTATCCCTGACATACATTTTACCATGAAATGCCAGCCATGACACGTCCCTCATGTAAGCGGGGACTCTGGGATCCTCCAGGATTTTCACAGCCTGTTTTACCTCTACGTTTGGGGCGCTCCTCAGCTGAATGTGGGCAGTAAACTGAGACCTCAGCAGGTTCTTATACATCTCTTTCCTACTGAGCCACTTTACATCACCATATAAGATTTTCCACTTAAAGGGAACCTGTCATCAACTTTATGCAGACCTCACTGTGGGCAGCATACAATTGTGACTAGAGATGAGCGAGCACTAAAATGCTCGGGTGCTCGTTATTCGAGACAAACTTTTCCCAATGCTCGGGTGCTCGTTTCGAGTAACGAACCCCATTGAAGTCAATGGGAGACTCGAGCATTTTTGCAGGGGACCAAGGCTCTGCCTAGGGAAGGCTGGGTGAAAACCTGGAAACCTCAGAAAATGATGGAAACACCACGGAAATGGACAGGAAACAGCAGGGGCAGCATGCATGGATGCCTCTGAGGCTACCTAATCCCACCATTACCCCAAATTCTCCTGCAATAGCCTGGTGGTTACCCTCATGGCAATTGTGCTCACCCAAACCAAGAAAGGCGAGGCACATGCCCATCACATGTTAGGGAAGCACCTAACTAGGTGCAAAGAAAAATTGTTTGTAGAGAGGGCCTGTAGGTGGACCTCCGGAAAAATTGTTTAGAGAGAGGGCCTGTAGGTGGATCTCCGGAAAAATTGTTTGGAGAGGGGGCCTGTAGGTGGACCTCCGGAAAAATTGTGGTAAAAGAGTGCCAGTTGGACCTCTAAAAAATTGCGTTTTTTATGTCAGCATTAGAAAAAGATGACAAGGAGGAAGAGGAGTAGGAGGAGTAGAGAAGAGGAATCGGATACATAAGTTATGTTAATCTTTAGCTGCTTTCTCCCGGAGGAGATTTGAATTCCGGTGAAATCCAGGCTTTGTTCATTTTAATAAGCGTCAGCCTGTCAGCGCTGTCAGTTGACAGGCGTGTACGCTTATCGGTGATTACGCCACCAGCTGCACTAAATACCCGCTCTGACAGCACGCTAGCGGAAGGGCAGGCCAGCACCTCCAAGGCGTACAGCGCCAGTTCAGGCCACGTGTCCAGCTTTGAAACCCAGTAGTTGTATGGAGCAGAGTGATCGGTCCGGATGTTGGTATGGTCAGCTAGGTACTCCCTCACCATCTTTCTGTAAAGCTCACCCCTACTCTGCCGAGACTGGGGACAGGTGACAGTGTCTTGCTGGGGTGACATAAAACAGGCAAAGGCCTTGGAGAGCGTTCCCCTGCCAGTGCTGGACAAGCTGCCTGCTTGCCTCCTCTCCCCCGCTACTTAACCCACAGAACCACGCCCTCTGCCGCTAGTGGCGTCAGATGGGAAGGATTGTTTCAGCTTGTGCACCAGGGCCTGTTGATATTGATTCACTCTCATACTCCTTTCCTCTGCAGGGATGAGAGTGGAAAGGTTCTGCTTGTACCGTGGGTCCAGGAGAGTGAACACCCAGTAATCGGTGTTTGAAAAAAGGCTTCTACGCGCTGAGAAACAGACCGGAGGGTGCTCTGGCTATCAAGCGACATATCTTCCTCCACCATCTCTTGTGACAAGCGCAAAGCATCCGACTTCATGCTGAGCAGTGAGTTTTTCAACAGGCAAAGCAGCGGGGATGGTGAGGCTGATAATGCGGCATCGCCGCTGCCCATCTGTGTTGACTCCTCAAAGTTGTTCAACACCTGGCAGATATCAGACATCCACGTCCACTCCTCATTGTAGACTTGAGGAATCTGACTGACCTGACTACCAGTTCTGGTGGAAGTTGACATCTGGCAATCTACAATTGCTCTGCGCTGCTGGTAAACTCTGGATAACATATTTAATGTCGAATTCCATCTTGTGGGCACGTTGCACAACAGTCGGAGAGTGGGCAGTTGTAGGCGGCGCTGCGCTGCCCTGAGAGTGGCAGCATCTGTGGTGGACTTGCGGAAATGCGCACAGATGCGGCGCACCTTGGTGAGCAAATCAGACAAATTGGGGTATGTCTTGAGGAACCGCTGAACTATTAGATTGAACACGTGGGCCAGGCATGGCACATGTGTCAGTCTGCCGAGTTGCAGAGCCGCCACCAGGTTCCGCCCGTTGTCACACACAACCATGCCTGGCTTGAGGTTCTGCGGTGCCAGCCACAGATCGGTCTGCGCCGTGATGCCCTGTAACAGCTCTTGGGCGGTGTGCCTTTTGTCACCTAAGCTCAGCAGTTTGAGCACCGCCTGCTGGCGCTTACCCACGGCACTGCTGCTGCGCCTAGAGCTACCGACTGAAGGCGCCATGCCCACATATGGTAATTCGGAGGAGGAGGTGGAGGAGGAAGGGTCGGAGGAGGAGGCATGATACGTCTGAGAGACCGTGACCGAGGTAGGCCCCGCAATCCTCGGTTTGGGCAGTACATGAGCGACCCCAGGGTCAGTCTCGGTCCCAGCCTCCACCAAGTTAACCCAATGTGCCGTCAGTGATATATAGTGTCCCTGCCCGGCAGCACTTTTCCACGTGTCCATGGTTAGGTGGACCTTCTCAGAAACAGCACTGGTCAGGACACGGATGATGTTCTGTGACACGTGCTGGTGTAGGGATGGGACGGCACATTGGGAAAAATAGTGGCGGCTGGGGACCAAATACCGAGGGTCAGCCACCGCCATGAGGTTGCAAAAGGCCTCGGTCTCTACCAGCCTATAGGGCAGCATCTTCAGGCTCAGCAATTTGGAGATGTGTACTTTGAGGGCTTGGGCATGTGGGTGGGTGGAACTGTATTTCCTCTTGCGCTCCAGCGTCTGCTGTAAAGACAGCTTAACGCTGCGCTGGGACACATTGGTGGACACTGTGGAGAATCATGGAGGCGAAGGTGTGGTTTTCCGGCTGGAGGCGCTCGTGTCGGGGCCCTGGGAAGGGGGTTGACTAGCAGAGGCAGCAAGTGACACAGGGGAAGGAGCAGTGGTGTGACCCGCAGGAGGTGAATGGCCTTGGTTCCATTGAGTGGGGTGTTTAGCACTCATATGCCTGCGCATGCTGGTGGTGGTCAGGTTAGTAGTGGTGGCACCCCTGCTGATCCTGGTGTGGCACAGGTTGCACACCACTGTCCGTCGGTCATCCTCACTTTCTTTAAAGAACCTCCAGACTTGCGAACATCTAGGCCTCGCCACGGGAGCCTCACTACGTGAAACAGTTGCTGCTGATGCACCAACTCTGGCCCTGCTTCTCCCGCTGGCAACACCACTGCCTCTTCCAACCTGTTCTGGTGCAGCACTCGCCTCCGCCTCAGAAGCACTGTCTTCACTCGGCTTATCAACTCAGCTTGGGTCAGTCACCTCATCATCCTCCGATTCATCAGTCTGCTCCCCCCTCGGACTTCCTGCCCTGACAACAACTTCACCACTGTCTGACAACCGTGTCTCCTCATCGTCCAACACCTCTTTACACACTTCTTCCACTAAGTCAACAATGTCATCATCATCACCCACAGACTGCGACAGTTGGAAAACTTGGGCATCGGGAAAGAGGTTAGCAGCAACCTGAGAAGTGGTTTGTGACTCTGGGAAGGGTCCAGAAAACAGTTCCTGAGAGTATGCCGGATCGCATTCCAAATTTTCCTGGGAGGGGTCAGACTGGGGGGAAGGAGGTTGAGGTGGAGGAGCCAGAGGAGCTAGAGGAGTGCTCCCTTGGGTAACGTGGGTGGACTGCGTGGAAGACTGACTGGTGGACAAATTACTTGAAGCATTGTCCGCAATCCACGACATCAGCTGTTCGCACTGTTGTGGTTTCAACAGTCCTCTACCACGTGTCCCTGTAAGTTGAGACATGAAGCTAGGGAGTGTAGCTCTGTGGCGTTCCCCTGCTCCCTCATCAGCAGGTACTGTCTCACCCTGCCCAGGACCATGGCCTCTGCCCCCTGCAGTAATTGAATGCACCCTTAGCCCTGGGGTTCAACATTTTCTGTATATAAGTGTATTATATGTACAAAAAATGGGCCTGCTGTACTGAAACCCACAAACTTGTTCAATCTGAACAAGAAAATATATAGGTGGATAAGTTAGAGCACAATTACGTATGTTATTACGTACCGTGCAGTATGGAGCAATTACACGGAAACTATTAGATTAGGCAGACTTGGTCTGCTTAAGTGCAACCCAGACAAATGTCGCATAGAGATTTTTCTGATGTAGCTGTATCAGTGAGAGCAAATGACCTTTTTTAATTAAGTGACGTACAGAATGTGTCACTTGGACAGAAAATACGGATTGTGCTTTGCATATAGGTGGATAAATTAGAGCAAAATTACGTATGTTATTACGTACCGTGCAGTATGGAGCAATTACACGGAAACTATTAGATTAGGCAGACTTGGTCTGCTTAAGTGCAACCCAGACAAATGTCGCACAGAGATTTTTGAAATGTAGCTGTATCAGTGAGAGCAAAAGACCTTTTTTAATTAAGTGACATACAGAATGTGTCACCTGGACAGAAAATACGGATTGTGCTTTGTATATAGGTGGATAAGTTAGAGCTAAATTACGTATGTTATTACGTACCGTGCAGTATGGAGCAATTACACTGAAACTATTAGATTAGGCAGACTTGGTCTGCTTAAGTGCAATCCAGACAAATGTCGCACAGAGATTTTTGTAATGTAGCTGTATCAGTGAGAGCAGAAGACCTTTTTCAATTACGTGACGTACAGAATGTGTCACCTGGACAGAAAATAAGGATTGTGCTTTGTGGTGACTGGACAGCTGAACTGTGTCACACAGAATGGTTCCACACAGCTGTATGAAATGGATTTGTATCACTGAGATAAAACAACAAAAAAACTATTTTTTAATACTTTTTTTTTTTTTTAATATATATTTTTTTTTTAACGTGACGTCAGAACTATCAGAGACAAACTCCCGCCCCTGCTGACGGTGGCTATTTTGACTGCAACCCAGACAAATGTCGCACAGAGATTT